>VWYH01009160.1:0-38172 GCA_013399365.1 Pampusana beccarii
AGTCTCTTGACCTCCTCCTTAAGCTTTGAGACCACGCCGAGCAGATCCTGCACCTGCTCACACC
The DNA here is from genome assembly GCA_013399365.1 of Pampusana beccarii. NCBI lineage: Eukaryota > Metazoa > Chordata > Aves > Columbiformes > Columbidae > Pampusana > Pampusana beccarii. The sequence continues at coordinate 65 of VWYH01009160.1, forward strand.
TCACACAGGTGGAATGCTGGCCTCCTTCCCCCAGCAGCAGCAGGGTCTGGCACTCCCTGCAGCCAGAGACCTGAACAGCCACGGTTCGAGGAAGGAGCTCTGTCTGAGTTGCCGCAGTCTTCTTGCGACAAGCTGTCTTTCTGGAGGTGACCATGGTCATCAGCAGTCTAGGACACCAGCAATAGGGTCAGCGTCACAAGCTGGTTGCTCCTGGTTGCGCCTGGTGGGCAGCGACATGTCGCTGTCCTCTTGGGGGCTTTCTCAAGGCAAGGGGCGGGGGTGTGGTCGCCGTCACCGTGGGAACGGCCACCGTCACATCAGCCGCTCTCTCGCAAGGGTTGCCGGGGCTGCGGGGGTCGGGAGACGTAGGGAATCACGGTGTCTCTGAGCTGTCCCCTCTGAATCTCCTGATCTCCGCTGAACCTTGTGGTCTCCGAAGCGTGCCGGCTCCGGCTTTAGCTGGGCTGGCTCCGATCAGCTGACTGAATGCTACTCTGCTCCCTCTTTTTCACACAGGCAGACATGTTTGGGTTTTTTATTATTATTATTTTATTTTCCAGTAGACAGAAGGATCTGCAACATAGAGGAGGAAATATTTCTTTCAGAGTTAGCATCTCCAGCAGGTGGTCAGTTCTGCTAGGAAAATACCCCTGACATCAACAGGAATCCCAACTGCATGGGGCCCCAGATATTTCACATGTTATCCTGTTTATTCCAGCTGAAAAGAAAGGGTTAGGCTTTGCCTAGAGCCTAAGTTGTTTTTTCAGTCTCTCCAGAGAGAGTTGCAGCCTGAACAGACTGTTGAGGCAATGTGGTTTTCACACTTCTTGTCATCGTCTTGGTATTTTAATACATATATCAAACTTTAAAAGGGCCGCTTCATTAATATTTTATTTACAAGTATGCAACAGAAGCTCAGAGGAGTCAAGTGCAAGCCTTGAGTTGGATGGTTAGTAGCCTTCCTGCCCAACATTGATACAAAAGGCTTGTGTACCCGTTTTTCTCCAGCCTTCCCAGCCTAGACATCTTTTATATGAATGTATTCATATTATCCCACATTAAACATTCTTTGTGTGCTGATATTTTTCCCAGAGTATTCAGGCAGCAACTCCCTTTCTAAACCAGGAAGAAAATGATCCTTTTTCCCCAGAATCTCCCCATCCTTCTCTACCATCCCATCTTCTTCCTCCGTGAAGCCTCTGGGCATCACTCTGGAATATGGTGTCTGTGTTAGTTCATCCATCTTTTAGATGTGTAACTGTATTCAGAATTAGCAGATATAGCATTGTTTATGGCTTTTTTCAGCTCCAGGTTATCTTTTATTTACCCCCCCTCCCCACAAAGTAATTGGCCATAACATTTTTTTTAATCTCAGTTATCATACCAGGAATTTCAANGAACTCAGTGATGCTTTGCTACCCTTCAGGTGTTCAAGTTAGGGGGTTTTTATATATATATATATATAAATTTTTTTTTTTTCCAGAGGATAAATGGAAGTTCTCTCTTAAAGAGAGTTCCTTATTTTGGTTAGGCTCAAGAGCAGCAGAGACAAAGATGAGTTTGTGGCTGGTATGAGCCAGTGCTTGTTATAGGAAAATGCACTGACGTGTCCAGTGCTGGGCAGGGGTCTCATCACGGCTACTGCGACCTGTTGATGCTGTCAGGACCCTGCAGTCTGGTGCAGGATTGGAGCCCAGGACCTCTGGCAGCTTTTATGGTGATTCTTAAATCTGAATTCATCCCTGTGACCCCAAGGGTCTGTTCAGGAGGGAGCACGTGCTCACCTCATCTTATAGTCATCAAGAAGCCCTGAGATTTTCTTGGTTTTGAAAGAAATCACAGCATGGTTGGATTTGGAAGGGGCGTCTGGAGATCATCTAGTCCAATCCTCAGGTATTATTCCTGGCTAGGAAAACTGTATTCCCTCCCTGTTTCTTCCCGTGCTGAAATGGGAAATGGAAATAAGGGTATTGTTTATCCCTGTCCTTTGCTTTTTCTCCCCAAATGCTTGTGTCATTCAATATCTCAGCTTCTAAGTAGCACTCCAGAATAAATACTTGATTTCCTTTTGCTTTATTATTTTTCCCCTGTGTTTTTCTATCCACCACAAAGACTTAATCTGAAACATACACAGGAAAAAAGGGAATTTATTGCTACTGTTTTCAGAGATAATCAGTTTAATGTCAAATTCATGTGGATTTCTTCATAATGAACTGAACAAATTGAGCTCAAATTCAAACAGTGGGAATCTGAGTCAGAGAGGAAAATTAAAATGAGGAACATTAATATCCTGATTTCTAACCCAACCAAGACCTGATTGTTTCCTAAATGAAATCTCCCATCAAATTCTTCCCACCCACCCAAAAATACAATTAAGCTGTGATTTCCAGGCTGAAATCATCTCCACACTGTTAACTCAGTGGGAACGACTGTGTGTGTTGCAGGGAGGGTGGGTGAAGTTTTAAATTATCTTCAGGTGGCCGTATTAGCCTGCATTTTTAAGAAGCAGTTATGTAGAAAACAAAATAGAAGGGGAAATTCTGCCCTTGGTAGGAGACCATTGTTCCAGAAGATGAGAGCTGTGGGGAAAGAGAGACAGGCAGAAGACAGCGGGGTGGGGTGGGGTGGGGCGGGAAGAGAGAGAAAGAAGAAAGAAAGAAAAGGAAAGAGTAAAATGGAAAAAGGAAAATCAAGATTACCCTGGTCTTATCACAAGCCATTTGCAGTGCTGACACTTTGTTGCCTGCGCCCATAGACAGCAGAAAGCGGGTGGAAATTTGGACTGCGGAAACGCTCCTATCGTGTGTCAATCTTTCTCAAGATGCTCGTTCGCTCCTTGATGGATTGATGTGACCAGTGTGACCGCCGGATTTCTGCTGAATTTATGTTGCATATAAAGCAAATAGCATGCAGGCAAGCTCTGGGAGTGATGGGGACACCTCAGCTCATCTCGGTAGGATATTCAGAAGGCGCCATCAACTGATACCTCACCGTCTGCCTAAATGCTTCAAACCTACTCTCAGTAGCACCTGTGGTTCTTCTTGTGGCTCAGAGATACTAGAGAATAAATATTTTTCTCTGTTTTCTTCCTGTTTGTTTTCTTTTTGCAGTTGGCAGCAAACAGTGCACCTATTTCTCCTGTGAAGTTTTCATCTCACATCTTTCAGAGCAATGGTCTTGCAGTCTGGGTTTTTTTTCTTTTCCAGTTGTGGCTGTATGAATGTACATGTTGGCAGGCAGAGTTAGTGGTGGACCTGTGTAATTTCTAAACACGTTTTCAAGTTTGCCAGATTGCTTCTTTTTTTCTTTTTATTCTTCTTGTGGCACTCGGGTAGGCAGGTTCAGCACCACAGACTCCCAGGATGTCCAAGGTGCCTGCAGTTGCTTTCCTGGTTCACAAATGCACCTACAGATAGAGGAAACTCATCAAAACATTCCTGAATATAAAAGAACTTTGTTTTGTTGGGTTTTTTTTGGGGGGGAGGGTGTTTGTTTGGGGGTTTTTTTGAGCAAAAATAATTTGTCTAAAGAAAAGCATCAGTCTCCCGCAGACACTTTACTCTGAGTACTACACTGCGTGATGTGTAGAGCAAGACGTGAGTCTGGCTCAATCTGAGGTCCCCCGAGAGATGCTTTAGATGCTTTGTGCTCTGTTTCCAGTCATAATCAGTGTTTTTTTGGTGGTAAATGCAGGGAACTTCTCAAGGTTGAGCCTCGTGTGGCCCTGGTAGGGGCAGCAGTACCTCTGACCGTTCAGAGACCATCATCTGCGAATGTGTATATCTCATTTCTTCATTGTCCTTGCTTTAAATCTAAGGCACGGCACTTTTCCCCAGAGTTTCCCACTTCTTCCTTTTTTGCAAAGTGCTGAGAGGTGTCTGTGCTTAATTAGAATTTGAGTTTCTATTCCTTTTCGGTCCCGGCTGTTCCTTTACCTCCCCATCTCACCACCACTGGCATTTTCTCGGTGAAGCTCTCTAGTTTCATCCCCTGTGCCCCTCTGCTGCTTCTCTTCCCTCTTGTAACAGTTACAGACCACACACATCGTCCCCAGAGAGCCCCCGAGCCCATGGATACCCCAGGTGGGTCCCCTTGTGATGTGTGTATTTGGATTATTTAGATGGAGAAGTCCATGTGTAGTTGCAAGTCAGCTGGGAAGGATTGCTGTTCGCAAGATAGAAATCTCCGTGGCCCTCTTAAGCGCCTGGTGGTTTGGCTAAATGTCAGCATCTGGCCTCAAAATGAACAATCCTAATAATTACATATGAAGTAGGGAAAAATTCCAGGTATTTTTTGTTTGTAAGGGAAACGCAGCATCCTTTTGGACTAGCAAATCGCCTTTGCTCTCCCTTTTTTCACTCCCCTCTCTTTTTTTTTTTTTTTTCAATCAGCCATACATTTTATGCCAGGAAAATTATTATTTTCTTCATCGAGGATTAAAACTTTGGGAATTGAACTCCTATTTCCGCCTAAGTGTGAAATCAACGCCACTGTCGATTGCCTCCTCGTTTATTTTGCCTCTGTGCTGCCTGGGACTGAGCGAGCTGAGATTTGTTGCAGTGATTTCAGTGAGTGACGTGGCATTCTTCCTTTGGGAGATATTATGAGCCAGCTTTGATTTTTGGATTGACAGCCATATAATTGGAAGTTCAGTCATTAGGTGGATCAGATTTAAAGAGGAAAAGTAAGGGCAAGGCAATTTCTGAAATCAGAGCAGGCTTTGGGGAGTATTATATCCAGCTGAGTATTGCTGCAGAGCAATCTTAATATGATGACTGGGAAGGTGGAAGGAAGAAAGTGTGGCTGCTTGTACAGAATTCGATAAGTGTGGTCCCATTTCCACCCGTCTTGGGTAACAGCTCAGGGCTAATGAGAAATAAGCTTAAACAGGAGCAATTTGGGATAATGCACATTTGTATAGTCAAGGTACAGAGAGGTAGAAACCCTTGGAAAGGGTCAAAGAGGTAAAAAATGTCCTGTCCTGGGACAACATTCCTGTTCCAGGTAGATGAGAAGGCATCGATGAGCGGGGAGTTATTTATAAATAGTATATATTTATAAACACACTAGCTGTATTGAATGTGACCTCCAGATTATAATCCAGTTTGTCATCTGAAAAATATTGCGGAAGAAAAGAAGGGTAAAAAAGGGACAAATAAGTACTATCCCACCCCTGTCTAGTCGTAAAAACACAGAATGTTTCATTTGGCAGAAGATGGCCCAGAGCTTAACAACCTCATTTGCTGAAACTCCATTTCGCTGCAGTCAGTATTAATAGCATCTCAATGAATAGATTAGATGCTGCAAGTGACAACAAACCTATTTGAGAGAAATTTAATAGGGAGGTTTATTGAAGTTTATTAGCTGAATCCTGTCGGCTATTATAAGAACACAGCTCAATAAATCTAAACAGCAGAGCATTTGTTGGAGGGAACCAGGAAAAAATATTGAAAATACCTGTTGTCCTCCAGCAAATATGTATTATTTCACTTTTCATAATTGCATCAGCCGTTGGAATAAATTGCAAGAGAGCATGTGTAAGACCAGGATTCTTTAAATACTCAAAAACTTTGCCTGTAACGCAGAAAAGGATGCTACTGAACACCGATAAGGAAAGACACAAAGAAGACAAGAGCTTTGACTTGTGCAAACCTACTTGGAAACTATTTGCTTTCCCCGGGAGTGAAGTGGAATAAGTAAGTTAATGCTAAGTGATGTACAGACACAGTCGTACATGCTTTTGTTTCTGTGTTCTGAAAACAAACCCCAAAAAAGCCCAAGAAAAACTACATTTTGGAACTGCTGGGTCAGAGGGAATGAAACATTTTGTTATGACTCAAGATGTGCTTTTTCTAAGCTATTTATTTCTGTTTCTACTCTAATGAAACAGTGACATCATTAGGAAAAGTCACAGTCAGCTTTCAGACAACCACTTTTTGGAACAAAAATTGAAGACTGATTTTTGTATGGATGTTTTTGAAGCGTTTTGTTGATTCACTAGTTCATGTGATTAAATTTGTCAACTGGTTTGTTCTCCTTTTTTAGCAAAACTGCTGTTGAGTAGACCATAGAGATAATTCATGTCAGCTTAAATGCCTTTCTGGGGCTTTGTCAGCCAGCTGCCCACAAAAACTTATTTGAATTTTTGTTCCTGAATGATACAATCTAGAGTCTGGCCACACGTGCTTATCATCATTGTTTTCAGCCTTTGCTTTCAGCGAGTGCATAAATCATACTTGCATTTAACATGGTGCAGTTTTCCCCTACAGTCATAACACCAAGCTCTTCCAAAACATTAGTTCTACATTCAGTGTTATTCTCCATCAAGAACATCAATTTCTGTCTTAGAAGGGGAAGAAAAATTTTTCGTTTAGTTGTGTAGTTGTTAAAATGATACCTACTTTCACAGGCACACAATGGAGATAAACGCGGTGATCTGAATCCTCTGTGTCTGGTTGCAGTGACGGTAAAAACTGTGGGATTTTCCTTTTCCTTGTCCTGGTTGGCTTCCATTAGCAGATTTTCTCAGTTTGCAAGTCAAAAGCACAACCTTCCAAATCTCCCCCTGCTCCCTGAGCACAGGCTGTGCCTTCTCTTAGACTGTTAAATGCTTTTAAATCCTTTAACAAAGGCTGGATCGTCAGTCCTTGGATCACAAGGGTCCCCAATGCTACGAGAGGGACAGGAACATCTATGAGTTACCCAGCAGTTTCCAGCATCAGGAAACCTCAAACCAAGCACTAGCATTGCCCAAAACCTTAATTTTAATGTCATTTTGGATATCAGAGCTGGCCTGGCAGCTTTATTTTGTACTGGGCTTGAATCTTTGGTCAAATATCAGGAGAAACAAGGAGACTTGGGGCTGTAGTTGTACCTGTGTAATTGTAGGGGATATTTTTTCCAAGGTGACTATCCTGCTGTTAAATATATTTTCTGGTTGTGATCATCTCATCCCACTGAATAAGGAGATGCTCAGCTGAACATCTGGGTTTGAGGCCCCATCTTTTTTCCCAACCCCACATTCATGATCCCACACGTACACAGCACGATAAGGGTTTGGAAACAGGTTGCATTTGCTTTCGGTAGGGTATCTTCCACTAGCAGAGCTGAAGGCATTTCAGCATAGCTGAGTTGAAGGCTATCACCCAAAATAAAGCAAATAACGAGTAGTGGCTGTGTGCTGGGCTCAGGTGCTTCAGAAGATGGCAGAGGAAGGATTTGCATAGGGAACGTTATCGCCAAAATGTAGGGAAGCGAGAATGACGCAGGACTATGTGAGTTGCTGGGAGAAATGGGTGTCATGCCGCAGATGACGAAAGCGCACGGGGCTGCAGAATAAACCTCTTTGCTTTCCATTGTGATATTTCGTGAGTGTGTGGCGCTTCTATCCCGTACTTTCTTTATTAAGTTTCTGCTCGCTGTTTATTACCAAGGTCATTTTCATGCAAAACAGGTTCATAGTTTGGTAGTCCACCTGCTCCTTCTGCTCGTCCCTCATCTGCAGACCTAATCCACTCTTCATAACAGTCCCATTGGTTGCTATAGCAATGATAAAATGTTATGAAAAAGGCAGGATGATACTTAAATGTATGGCTGGTGCTACCTTTTTTTCTCTCCCTCCTGGGAAGGAGAAACCCAATAATGGGAATTCGTTTGGTGTATTATTGTTTTATCTGAAGCCTGAATGCCATCCTTTTCTCTCAGCATCCTTTGAAGAGCGAGCACTAAAGCAGCCCAGGAGAAACAAGACCCTAAATTAGCAAATACAGGTGTATATCATTTTGGTTTTAAGATGACAAAGGTTACATTTACTGTGACCTGCAGAGAGGGTGAAGTTTGTCGTGGCCAGCCCGCCACGTCAGGAACCTTCTGCAGAGTGCTTGGACGCAGCTGGGTTTGTGAAAGTATTGAAAAGTAGCTGAAAATGATAGCTTTTTTTTTTTTTCAGATTTGCATCAGGAGAATTACTCAGCACTGCCATCAAAAGTGGCATTTTGATCAGCAAATTGAAAAAAATCCTAACACCCACAAAAATCAAGGGAGAGGAAGGCAGAGGATGCCGTATTTTTGCATACAGGAATGGGTGGCTGTTTCATTATACCAAGCCTCCTCTTCTATACACCCCAGAGAGCAAAAATGACTTACTCTATATTTTCAGCTTTTTGCCAAGTTTCTAGTCAGGGTCGTGCATTTAGAAGTTGGTTTGTGGAGCCAGAAGGAGCCAGGTTTGTGTGAATTCAGCTCACTTCAGAGCCCACCACCCTGGCGAATGCAGGTGAATGAAGCATTATATGCTGACACAGATCTGTCCCTTCTCACATAGCAAGAGCATCCCTCCATGCAGAAAAGCTTGACCTGCCCAGCTGTGGCAGGATCAGCTTGTTCCTGCATGCCAGGGATTGCTAGACAAGATGAGAGTGGGGATATCTTGAGTAAGATGTTCTTTCTAGCAGTTACCATTTAAAGATGCCTCAAGCAAAAGCATTCAGAACCACACAGCAGATATATTCTTCTCCTCCATATCAAATCTCTTAGGGACTGAGTTGGAGATTGGGTTAAATCTCAAATGGGAGGATTATATCATATTAACTCTGCTTATTCCTGTTACCTGTATAAAAGTGAGTCCCTTTTTGAATCCCTTATGGCCCAGCATGACTAAAAGATATAGTGAGGAGAATGTTGGTCTCTTTTCCCACATAAGAAGTGATACGATGAGAGGAAACAGCCTCAACTTCTGCGAGGGAGGTTTAGATTGGATATTGGGAACAATTTCTTCCCGGAAAGGATTGTCAGGCATTGGAACAGGCTGCCCAGGGCAGTGGTGGAGTCACCATCCCTGGAGGGTTGAACAGACACAGAGATGTGGCACTTAGAGACATGGCTTAGTGGTGGACTTGGCAGTGCTGGGTTAATGGTTGGACTTGTTGATCTTAAAGGTCTTTTCCAACCTAAATGACTCTATGAAAGCAGAAACCATTCTAATGAGCTTAGTATTCAAACTGATATAAAACTAGCATGATAAGTGTTTCCTACTATCCCTCATGCCAGATTGACGGAAAATACGTTACCAGAAAGCAAGGATTTACCTATTAGTTACATTCAAGGTTGCTTAGTTGAGCATTCATATAATGTTCCTTATGGTGTTCTTACAGTCGGCAGCTTTATTTCCTTATTTCCAAACACAGCAGCTCATGTTGCTTGCCATCAGCATAGCCAGAGATATCAGGTGAGAGAAGACAAGTCATTTTTTTTCCCCACTGCATGTGTTGAGGAGCCTCCCTGGCATGCAGCCCCCTTACAAGTGCCACCTTCTACTTTGTCCCTGCGCTCCGAAGCCTGTGAAGTGACTCGCTAATGCCATCCACCTGGGGCTGGGAAGGATAAGGGGGATGAGGGAGATGACAGAGACGAAGGAGACCAGGCTGCTCCCTCATTTCCCTGCACAGACACAGAGAAACACCATCCTGGGAAATGGAGCCAGGCCTAGTGCCACAGAAGGCAGCTCCAGAGGCCTCCACCTAGCCTTGGCTTTGGCCAATATTTGCTTTTTTTTTAATGATTAGTGGATGTGAGCTTTCAGAGAGCTCACCGCTGAGGGATTTGTACTAGCCAGATGCACTTGAGGCTTATAGATCTTCAACATCCTGGTGAGGTTGGCTGGATTTGGGCTTGGCTTTTTGGATGCTGGTTTGGGTTCGGGCCAGCAGATGTCGGTGACAGCCAGGTAAGCTGAGCCCTCTACAGCCCTGGCCTGGCCAGCTCGAGTCACCCCACCAAAAACTTGCTTTCCTGGTGGGAAAAGGTTTTGTTTAGCCCTGGAGGTGTCCTTGAGTATTCCTGCTCTACCAATGAGGGCGAGAATTGCCCTGGGGTCAAATTTTTAATCAGTTGTCTCTTTGGATTGCAGAGGAGATTTGAAGCAAGGTCTTAAGGGTTTTTCTGGTTCTGTAGGTCAGCTAAAAGAGGGTTTGGAAGGTTTTGCTTCATGGGTTGATGCCTGCGATAGGAAGACAAGGTGTAGGTCTCGGCGGCCACCTGCCGAGCCATAATGGTCGTGTAAAGCAGAAGTCTAAGACTCCAAGGGACAAACCCAAGCGAGAGGACAACCACTGTCTGGGTGCTGGGAAACGACAGCAAAGAGGACTGGGAATGGGGAAAAAAGTATTTATGGGGCAAACGGAGAGCCTGGAAACGTGTTTCCATGGCCGCTCTTGCTCCCGATGGAAACGCTGGCTGGAGCTGCGGTGCCATAACCTTCAAGGGCGGGTTTGGGTGGGGGTGAATGTGCTTGGCGGTGGCACCAGGCAGTACAAAAGAGCTGTAACCAAAGCGGAACTCACCCTCTTAGATGTGAGGCAGTGCCAAGAGCCTTCGGAGAGGCTGCCTTTTCCATCCATTCTTTTGAATTCTGCATTTTAGACGCGTTGCAAAGCACCAGTAGAAGAGATCCTAGCCTGTAGTGGGAGTTGAATGTGCTGTTTTCTGTTAGTCATTTTATATATATATATATTTTTTTTTTTTTTTTTTAATTCATTTGGCACTTTCCAGAGAGTTTTCCTCCCCCCGCATTGTGTAGGCTGCCATCTTCTTTTCTTTCCTTGTAGCGAGCATGTGGGCAGAGCCTTGCTTACACCCCGAGCGACTAAGGAACCAGCATAAATGTAGCTTATCTGCTTTCTGATCCATTTTCTTTTGCATCAGTTTGGGTTTGTGCATCGTCAGTAACATCTGTGCTGCTTTAGTAGCATACAGTTTTCCGAGTCTAATTAGCTGGCTGCTCGTAATCAGGACTATTTCAACTGTTGTCATTCTGAATGTTTTTTTCCCTTTTTTTTAATACCACATTTGCCTGATTGACCTTTTTTGTTTGTTTGTTTGTTTGTTTTTCTCTGTTTTTCTATTGGGCTGCTCCAGGAGCCATGGCTAATCATCTTATAACCAATGCTCTGCTTCGTCCTCATGGCACTAACAACCCTTATAATACATTGCTCGGGGAATCGGCGGTCTATAACAACCCTTCTGTCAGCATGTACAACGCACAAGGTGTGCTGGAGTTTCTCTCTAATTTTTCTAGTGAGAATTCCATTTTCTGTGGCTTATTTTGGCCCATTTCTTTCTCTTTTTTTTTTTTTCTTTGTTTTTTTTCCCCTCCCACACTTTGGGTTTTTTCTGAACTGGGCACGAAAAAAAAGATCCCTTCTCCTTCCTTTTATTTCAGTGCATCTTTCCATTTTCTGAAGGCTTTTTTTCCATGAGCGATCAAGTTTGCTTTGACAGACCCTCATCAGTTCCACTCAAAGCATTCATAGTGGGTTTGATTTGGATTATTTTTTTTTTCCAATCTCTTTGCTTTTGTATTGTTTTTGTCTCGTGTGTGTATTTTGTCAGATGTATCCATCCCTGTCTTTGTTGTCAGCACATTTCCTTGTTAAACCATTCATTTCAGAAACAGGAACACCCTTGAAGGTAAGTGAAGCTGAAATGGCCTTGGCCACCAAAGCTGCTCTCATTTTAAATGGCATAGAAAAATGTGGTCAGCAGGGGGAAAAAAAAATGGGGGGGGCAAAGTAAAGCAAAACAGCCTTTGATCCCTAAGAAAAATGAAAGCTGAAGCGAGGAGCATAGGTCAGCTTCAAAGAGCAGAACTTAGATATTGTAAGAAATATTTTGCCGCTTGCATTAATGCATTTTCTATGTGAAAGAAAAAAAAAGAATAGAACAAGTTGCAGAGAAAGTCTTTCATATTCTCCTTTCGGCAGTGGAAAATAAAGAGGTAAAGTCAGTTGCACCTAAGGGAGGTTTCCACTGTAGGAATCAGTCTCTTTGTCACCGACATGTTTGTCTGGGTGAGGGGATGGGACCCTGGTTGTCAGCTGGTATTTAAGCCGCACCTTAGGTAGAGCCAGGGGGTGCAGATGGGATTTAAGAAGAATTTTTTTTTGATTGCTTGAAAGGTGGCTGAACCATTACAGAGTGACGCTGCATTCAAGTGCAAGCTCCGAATGAGGGCATCCCTCCCAGTAAAGGATCTGTCGGGAAGGGGAAAAAATCATGGTTATAATGCAAGCAGTGAAACTGCCATCGTGCTGTATGGCAATTTGTTTTTACGATAGATATTACACTCTATCACTAGGGTATTTTCATTCAAAGCACGTGTGTTTGACCTTTTTGCTCCTCATTAATTTCCTAAACTTTGTGCAAAAAATTTGCTTCCACTAACGCTTTTTCAAAAGGGGCTACTGTTAAATATGAAACACTCAGAATGTTAAGAACTTCAGCATATCACAAATGTCAAAACGAGCTTTGACATCCAGTATAGTTTCTTGCATGATAATATTGAGATTTGGAGAGTTTTTAAATCAGGTGGCAGCAGGTACTTCCGGGTCAGCATCTGACTCAAGAGATGTTCAGGTCGGGGTGCCTCAACCAAACCAAAGTGATTTGGATGGAAATGTGACAGAAAAAGGTTTTACAGGCATTTTAATAACCTTGCGTCCTTCTGATTTTTAAGGCTAGATTCTGATACAGTGGCCTGAGCTTAACAGCATTTTATTCCACCAAAATAGTGTGATTAATTTGCAAGCGCTCTAGGCAGATGGAGAACAGAGAATCCTACCCTGGCTTCATCTGTGGGAGATGACGGAGACTGGTGGGACCAGTATTGATCCGTTTAAGCCACTGGAGCGTAGCCATTGATTTCAAGGGGAGCAGAACCCACCCAGTTCTTTCCAGGAGGCTGCAAGTTAGCTACTGACCATCAAAGTGGTATAGCTATTGCTTTACAAACTGGAAATCATCCCTAGACAGTTAAAAAAAAATGAGAATATTAGGAGATCCCGCAGTGGAAAGGAAGGTTAGCAAAGCCTACTCGGCCTGATGGCCTCGGCGGCTCTTTGGGATGTTGGGATGCCAAGCCAGAATAGTGCATTGTAAAAGTCAATGCTGTCGCCGTCACCAGGAGCGCCTTGGCCAGGGTAAACATGCGGTGAGGGCATCGTTAGCCAACGCCATCCAGCTCACTCATTCCCCATTAATTTTTTTTGTACCTTCATCTACCACTTCTGGCACTGGCCACTGACAGGGACAGAATGCTCTGAGAAACCTGGGGCCTGAGCTAGTCCACCTGTTCCTTTCCCTCTCCACACTTTTGTGTTTTAAAATACCCTCTTGGCTCAAGCCGAATCATAGAACCATTTTGGTTAGAAGAGACCCTCAAGATCATCGAGTCCAACCGTTAACCCAGTGCTGGCACTAAACCATGTTCCTAAGAATCTCATCTCTGCATTTGTTAAACCTTTTTTTTTAACCCTTCCTTCTCAATCAATAGCTTTGTTTAGCGATGCCATTACTTGACCTACCATTCCTCCTACATTTTTCTCACAAAGTCCATGTAGTGTTTGGTTAAAAAAAAAAAAAAGAGCAGAAAAGCAGAGCTTCTTTACCAAAGTTTGTGAAACTCGGGCAGCCCCGTGATGTGTGAAGTCGCACTCTTACAAAGCACTGTTGCAAAGGACGGATGGCAAAACATTTTTAGGAAGGAAATCGATTTTGGTTCCAACTGCCAGGGGTTATTATAACTTAACAGTAAGTAAAGCAATTCGTTTTAGGCCTTTGGAAGTGACGTTGACAGTGCCTGTCTTTTCGAGCATGACCATTACCAGATTTAGACTTTTCTGAAATTTCCAGGCATTATTTCTGGATTTGTGTTACACACTGAATATTTTATAATGGCATTGGAAAACATTTTAAATGTGATTATTTTTTTTAATAAAAATGTAGTCTATTGGATATTGCGTGTAAAATGTTTTTTCTGTCTAAAATGTCAATATTTTTAACCTGAAATAAACCATGTAACAAATTCATGTATTCTGGGCAGTGGCAATTATTTCGGTTAATTCTCTTTTCTGCATATCATCAGTTTGCTTTTTACTCATGTTTCTCCTACTGTCGCTGTATGCTTACTTGTTGTTTTTTCTTTCCTTTTCTTCATGCTGTCGTTTAGAGCCCTACAGAGAGACAAGTATGGGAGTAAAGCTAAACATTGCATATCAAATGTAATTTTTTTTTAGTTCACTTTTATTGCATCACATATAGATGACATAGTTAATAAAGGAAATCCATCTCACAGTTTTGAAATCGAAAGAGTATGAATATACATATGTATATATATGTGTATGCGTGTGTATGTGTGTGTATATATATGTGTGTACATATATATATAGATGAGATTAGATGATGCTTTCTTTGTTTATTTCCCATTTTTGTGGTGTCATTTACCCAGCATAGTTTCTCATATAACTGTGCGTATGATTTTTGTTTTTTCACATTTTTATTTGCGAGGTCATGGCATTTTTATCCGGTGTGTTTCATTGCAGACCCCACTCTGTTTTCCACCTGCAATGCCTCCATTCGATTTCCCTTGGCTCTATGCATTGGCGGCAGGAGGAGTGCTCGGTGCCCCATTGCATACGTTCCTTGACGTCGCCATCAGACAGATGCTCTCGTCCCCGTCACCCATTACATACGGTCCCCACACCTTGAAACACTCCCTTTTCATTTCTCCCCCAAGCATCGTGGCTCGGTTGGAAGGCTTCCAACATGAAAATCAACGGCTTTGCTCTATGTCTGCAATGGCTGGTTGGGTGTTTTTGGCACATTTCCCTCGTTTGTTGAGAAATCCAGGATATGGCAGCACCCTTTAAGCTTCGGAAACCTAAAAGGTGACCAGGACATTTTGGGTTATTTCACTCAAAAAGCAAGAAGAAAGCCTGTGGTAGCTCTTGCCAACCATTGCCATGCAGCAACTATTCCATCGCAGATATAGACCGAATCGTGTATTTTCGGAAGGTACACGTGCCATGTACCAAGCATGGTATGAGCAACACTTCATCACCAGTTGTCAGCTAACGGCTCCTCTCGCCCGCCGCGCCTTGCCGGGAGGTGCTTGCCAGTTTTCGGCAACACCTGAAGCCCTTAGCTGAAAAGTAGATACTTTATTTCCTACATACCCACAATTGTGCTCCCCCTCTCCCCCCCCAAAAAAAAGGCATGGCAGCTTAACCTGCCTGTTTTTTCTTCTCCCTTGCTCTCAAAGTGCTTCCCCATCCCCACCTTGCCAGTATCAAATAACTAATTTTGGCCATGCCCTCGTGCCGGGAGAGGTAGGGTGTTTAGCCGTGTCCCAAAAATCCCTGGGCCAGGAAGCACATTGTGCCTCGGCCTTGCTAATCCTCACATCTCACCGTTCAGGCCTTATGCCTTTCCTTACAGCCTGCCCAGCACAAGGGGAGAGCAGATTTACTTTTTTTTCCTCAAATGAAGTTTGCACAAATGGTTAACCCAGGCTGCATATATTTCTCCCTCAGTTCCAGGGAATTGCCCTTTTTATCCAGAGCACCTGGAGCCAGGGATATTTAGACCAGCCCAGGCTCACCTATTACTCAGTTCCCCCAGGAATACGTAGAGCCTCAGGAGGTACCAGCCAGGAGATGTTACTCCTTCCCGCCTGCTATTGCCGCATCAAGTCACATACTTGATGGCTTTTGTTTTGGGTTTTTTTTTTTTTTTGGTGGGAAAGACCCTAAAGCGGTGAGCTGGAGCTGCACCCTTCTCTTTTGGCCACAACCACTCTCCTGGCTGCCGAGCCTCAGCGTAGGAAGGGGATTTGAGTGTGCAAGGTCCCGCGTGAGTGTCCTGTTTGTACAAGTCACCCTCTCTTGTGTGATGTTTTTCAGAGGGGCTTCTGAACAATGCCAGGGATACAAGTGTCACGGATACTCTACCACTGAATGGTAATCACGGCAACAGCTACAGCATCGCCAGCGGCGAGTACCTCAGCAACTGCGTGCAAATCCTTGACCGCGGGTACAACCACACCGAGAACGCCCTGGAGAAAAAGATCCTGAAGGAACTCACCTCCAACTACATCCCTTCCTACCTGAACAACCACGAGCGCTCCAGCGAGCAGAGCCACAACCTGATGAACAAACTCGTCAACAGCGTAGGTGGCGGCGGCAGGAGTGAGGACGACGCCATCGTGCTGGACGACGCCACCTCCTTCACCCACGAGGAGAGCCTAGGCCTGGAGCTCATCCACGAGGAGTCGGATGCCCCGCTCCTGCCCCCCCGGGTGTACTCGGCAGACAACCACCAGCCCCACCTCTACGGCCGGCGGCGCATCCCGCAAGACAACAGCGAGAGCTTTTTCCCTTTGCTGACCAATGAGCACACGGACGACCTCCAGTCGCCCAACAGGGATTCTCTCTACACCAGTATGCCTGCACTGGCCGGCATGCCCGTGACCGAAAGTGTCACTGCCAGCACCCAGACTGACCCCCCGCCAACCAAAAGCGGGGGCGGTGACGCCGACGACGTGTACTACAAAAGCATGCCCAACCTCGGATCCAGGAACCACGTCCATCAGCTACACACTTACTACCAGCTGGGTCGAGGCAGCAGCGACGGTTTCATAGTCCCGCCAAACAAAGAGGGAACCCCCCCAGACACCAACGTGAAAGGACCAGCTCACTTGGTCACTAGTCTATAGAAGATGCAGCAAAAATTCAGCAAAGAGACAGCGAAAAGCCCCTCCATAATGCTCGGTTTACTGGTCTGAGTTAATCCAAGCAGTGGTAATATTGTGTGTACTCCTAAATCTTCACACTGTTCGAAAGGAAACTCTCGGACTTTTTTTACTGGAATTTTTAGGCTGGCCCGGAGAGGACAGTAACTGCTGCCCCCCCCCTTTGTCCCCCATCCTCCCTCCCTTCAGACAGACTTCATTATGTTAATGAAAGAGATAGATAACGGCACACTTTGTGGCCTTCTCAAGTTATGCCGTGTTTGTTTAAAACAATCCTTGATGCTGTGTTGCTCTTAATACCAAGGACCTGATTTAAGAGGGAAAATAAAAACACACACACAAAAAAAAAAGGCAAAAAAAGATAAAAGGCCAAAAATGTGCATTTGAAACTAGTAGCAATGACGCATCTAGGTGGGAGCGCTGCACAAAAACCAAGGTAGCAAAACTCTTTTCTTAGCAATCCGAATCACGTCATGGGTTTCGGTCACTCATGCCTCCCCTTGGCTGTGGGAGCACACAAAATTTAATGAGGTGGAAGGGAATCCTAGAATTCTGTGCTAAAGGCATATTTTACGTTTTGCTGTATTAACAGATGAGAAAAACTAATGGCAGAAAAAGAGAAGCGAACAATTTCTATGTAATGTACAGATACTAGCATTGCACATATAGTCTGCTTTCTGTTCCTCCAGAACTTGCGTCCCTGTTAATGTAGTGGGAAAAAAAAAAAAAATCGAACTTTTTTCTGTTGTGCTGGTCTTGTAAGTTTGTCTACCAGTAGGAGCAAGGTTTTTCAGAACTCAAACTCCTTTTTGTTTTTTTTTTGAAACTTTCTTTTGCCTCTCCCCTTGCCCCTCCCCATCCATCCTCCCCCATCCCAGTAAAAAAGTCTCACTGAGCAAAAAGAAAAAAAAAAACAAACATGGCTTTCTACAGACCATTTTTAGAAACACCATCACCGTTTTCCTTTCAACCAAGGGAGTCTTCTTATTTCCTCGCTGAATATCTCTCTTCAGCTGGCATCTTTGCTGAGCCGGGCCGCAGGGTCGCATCCAGAAGCCGAGAGGTTTGGGTTTTGGTTTTTTAATATTAGGGTTTCGGCAGGAGACAACCATTTCCCTGGAGGAACAAAGGGCCTTCACGGCTCCATCTGGTCCCTGGTTTAGGCACTTGTACTGCAGCAGTTAAGAAGAAAATCAATTGATGCATAGCGAGCTAAAAAGTACTTTGCAGTGATTTAAAAAAAATAAATAAAGTCTTCTGTTTGTTATTTTTCTTAACAGGAAATTTATTTATTTGACAGGATTTTTAAGTAACATAGGCTTTCCAGAGGTAAATTAGCAGCACGGAGTATAATTTCTTCTTTTTTCTTTTTTTCTTTTTTTCTCTTTTTTTTTAATTTATGATCCATTTTGTATGGTCTCAAGTCAAATGACCTCATTACTAATATTTGTTGTAAAAGTGAAGCTTGTTTGCCAACCAATAAACAGACTGATCACAATTTAGAAGATAACTGTATGTATGTACTGTACGATTAATCTCTCTTTTTATTTCGTTGTTCCTCTCTTTAGTCCGAGTCCCCGCTCCGTTAGGGCATGGGTGAGCGATGTCAAAGGCCTGGCCTGAGCAGTTTAAGCACAGGTTTAATCAGCTGCGGCTGACTAGAGCTGTCAGTCACTCGCGATTACTTGTTTAGGGGTGAGAACGACAGTGGCCGACGGCTTTTGCAGGTGATTCTAGGTCTGTTTCGTGCCTACTGTATAAACGAGCTGACGACACGCGGATGATTTGAGTATTTCATGTGTCGTACATTTTAATCATTGTAATGATTTTTTTAAAATTTTTTATTATTATTTTGGTTCTTCTGAGATTAAAAACTGCTGGTAGCATGTCAAAGAGTAAAAACAAGTCCCCGTTAGGCCTCCTCAGTCGTTGTTTGCTGTCTCTTTATTTTCTTTCTCCGGGCGTACGCAAAGCACCATCACCACCCTCAGCCACCTCGTCCTTCCCATCACCGGTGGCATGTCCACGATAATTTGTAAAGAATCGGTAAAACCCTGGCCCAGGTTGCCCAGAGAGGTGGTGGATGCCCCATTCTTGGAGACATCCCAGGCCAGGCTGGACGGGGCTCTGAGCAACCTGATCTGGGTGAAGATGTCCCTGCTCATGGCAGGGGTTGGACTGGATGAGCTTGGAAGGTCCCTTCCAACCAAAACTATTCTATGATTCTGTGATTCAAATCCCTTGGTAGCAACTGGTATTCATCAACAGGATACAGAAATCCATAAAATAGAATAGAATAGAAAGGTTGACAGCAAAACTCTGGACATACTCAGTACCGATTTTTCACAGTGTAACCTGTGCATGCAGGTAGGGTGAGCGCTTCAGACCCCCGTGGTCACAGTGATCCATGTAGCAGCCCAACAGAGGCTGCTGAGGCTTAAAATACTTAAAGTAAAATCTCTTTTGTTGTATTAGATTAAAAAACACATAGTTTTCCAGGTATATGGTGGAATTAAATTCGTGCGGAGGGTGAGATATGCCATAGCAAATATAGTCACAGTAGAATGGGAGGCAGGTGATCAGCACGACATTCACCAGGTCGGCAAGAGCAAACCAGTGCCCGATTTGCTATGGGATAATTGTGTCCTTCTAAAGTATCTTTGACTTTGACTCCAAATGGTCATTCTCCCCCAGCCCTTCTGTGTATTTTGGCTTTATCAGTGGACAGGGACTTTTTTTCTCCCGCTCTCCATCCCTTCTTGCTGAAGTCTACCCTTCCTATTAGCCCTTCGATTACAAAAACCCGTTTATTTCTAAGCTGATTATTTCCATCCCCAGGCTGTTCTGGCACTGCAGGATTCACTGTTGGTGCTTCTTACAGCTTTGGAAACAGCCAACTCACAAAACAGAGGGTAAATAGATACTATTAATTAAGCCAAAAATGCTTTAAGACTGTCATTTAGTTGGAAAGGGGGGAACAGGGCAAGGTTTGATTGTGCTTTTTTTTTTTCCCCTCCTTGGAAACAGGTTATTACTGTGATTGTGGGCATGGCAAAGGGTTCTGCTTGTTCATAAGTAGCTCGGTAGATAGAAGTCAATGCGACAACATAGTGGTGTCTTCAGTGCGGACTGCATTGTGTGAAACCCAAGTCAGCATTAAGTCCTTGGTGCCTAAAATGCTCCTGGGATAGGAGGGAGAGCGACAAAACTTCTAAGGTGTTGCTTGTGTTATTAAAAAGCTGTCTCAGGAGAATATAAGAGGGCTGGCTTGGTCATCTCTCACACTCTGATCTCCTTACATTGAGAAAGAAAAGTCCTTTATTTTTAGCTACCTGCTGCATTCGGCCAGGCTCTATGCAAATTTTATTTAATGGCTATTTTTGGGTTTAAATAGGCTGCACTCAGGAACATTATATAAATGCCATGTCATCACAGGTGCTCTGGTAATGGCGCTGAGAACGTCCTGTGGTGCAAAGCTGAAACCAGATAAAATCAGTGATTAATGCTCTCAGGGAAGGCGGCAGCGGCCACATTATCGGCATCGTAGGGACGGTTTTGCTCTTCCGAGGGCTTTGCAAAGGAGTGATGGTCTGTTCAATGCTGCGATATTGAAACTAACCAGGATAGCAGGGAAATCTTCCTTTTCCACATCCTTTTCCACAGCTTTTTACAGGTGCTTACTGTTTATCGTATTTGGTAAACCAGACAGATGGTGATAGTCTTCTCCATCAAAATGCCAGCAGCAACAAATAAAACCATCCTGACGATTTGCTGTCTTTTTTATTTCTTCATCCTCCACGTATTTCCTTATATTTCTACTCCTTAAACACGCTGTACCCATGTAAAAATCCAAGCAAAAATCTCAATAAATTAAAAAAAAAAAAAGTCGGTATACAGAGCAGTTACTATGTGCTGGAAGCAAATGCTTCATATTTTGATGGTGTTGCATAAAAAACCCCAAACAACTTTAAAAGGCACAAGCCTGACTCCTGCACAACTTCCTCGGCTTCTGCACATGGAAATACTTGTACAGATGACTCTCCAACTGCTGCTTATAATCAACTGCATCTTGCATTACAGCTTCGGAAAGGTTATTTCCAGCAGCAGGATGCTTGAAGGGCTAAATTATGGCTATAATAAAACCATTTTCAAGTCTGTTTTCTCGCACTGTTCTGTGAGGCATCTCGTGTGGGGTTTAATTCAGGTGGTTTTTGGGGATAAGCACTGAAAAGCAACTTGTGAGCCAGGTGGAGGATTTCTGGGCAGCAGCAGCGCCTTGGCCTTTGGTTGCACAAAAGCTGCAAGGGGGCTGGAAAAAAGACAACACACTTTTTTTCTGGCAAGCCTTCATCCTTTGGCCGCAATGTGCCAAAAGCTGTTTCTCAGCTGCCAAAGTCATACAGGACAAGCCCCCAGTTTGAGGCCAGTTTGAGGTTTTGCTGCAGCTCTGGCTGGCTACTGCTTTCTTCACCTTGAAAAACAGGATAAAGTTTTAGCATTTGCCACCAAGGACCTCAGCAGCCCCATTTTTCAAGAGGTCCCTCCCTGATGTAAGTAAATAGATGAGCTGCTTTCAGTGTAAGCACCTTGGCATCACTGCCATTCACCCATACAGATAAAAAAGGCCTCAATGCTTAAGCTGCTCTTGATAACAGCCAGGAAGAGCACTTCTAATTACATAGGTGGGATTTTTGAATTTTTTTTTTTTACCCCGAGACACACTGTGCACCCAGGCATTTTTAGCTGCTGGGGATTTGCTGGCCCTTGGGTGGGTGAGAGATGGGCTGGAATGATTTATGTTTAGAAGATGGCCCTGGGACAACTCTTTAGTTCTTCTTCAATGTGTCTAGCCTATCTTAACCTCTCCCTGGCTATTAGTTATGAATGAACCTGCATGTGTTCACTCCAAATATCTCGTCCCAACCTGCGTGTGTAAATGGAGGATTTTTCCTCCCTGGGTCTGCAGTGATTATAGAGGCAGCTGTAATGCACTCAGGCTGTGAAGGGCCCTTCAGATAATGTCTGCTAGCAAAACAAAATCAGTTTATTCTGCAGTCATTTCTCCTGACTATTTATTAGGGGAAGAGGGGGACCCAGAAAAAAAAAAAAAGGCAATTTGTTTAAACAAGCTCTCTTGGGCTGGTACAAGCTGGTGGTTGCAGCTCAGCTCTGGGCTCTCCTTGCTTGAGCTGAGCTTGAGCAAAGAGGCACCTTGGCATCAACTTCATCTGGAAAGTGGTGGGCAGCAGGTCCTGATGCCATTTAAGAAATAATTGACTAGTGGGGACGTAAAAAACAGACAAATCTGTACCAGTGGCTCCAGCAAAAAGGGTGGGAGGAGGTTCTTGGTGGGATGCTGGCCCATAAGTATGTTCACCTGCTCAGAGCAAGCCTTGCCCTTCAAGGCAAGCCCTGACATCCCATGTTCTGTTTGGAAATGCTCTTTGAAAGTCTCTGATTTCTGCTGCTGGGTCCTGTTTTGGGGCTTTACCTGCTCTCCCCTTGTTTTCCACAGAAAGCAGCAGGACGCCCAAGCAGGAGCCGGTCTTCAGGAGAGTCACCATGGAAGACAGTGTCATCTAGTGCTGGCAAGCCGGCCGCAGGGTGAGCCCGCCTCAGCTTCTCTGTGCCTCAGTTTACCTATTCCTCCCCAGCATCGTGCAATGGGAGAGGCCAGAGAAACTCAGCCTCGACCGAAATCATCAGCAAACCCAAGGAGAAAACAGCCTGGCTGAGCTTCCCACTGCCTGGCAGTGCCTGGGGAAGTGCCCTCACCGCCTGGTCAGTCGCTTTTTTGTTTGCCATCACAAGCAGAACGGGTGAAAAAAAAAAAAAAAAGCGTCTTTTTTAATGACAAAGAAGTTTTGTCTGCTCCAAATGTTGGCCTTGCAACTTGAAAATACTTTAAGACGGCTGAGTGTGCTCAACCTCACCTTTCTGTGCTCGCAAGCTGGGCTGTGTAAAGGCAACACTGCTGCATCCAGGTCCCTATTGTAAATACAGACCTGGCTGTGCAGAGAGATGACAAGGGAATAAAAACATGGACCAAGAAACAGTCCTTATGCCAGAAGCAGCTGAACTTGCCATCAGAGTACTGTCGAGCAAAGCTTCTGAGTAGAGACCAGCAGCAGCTCTGCTCAGCAAAAGCATCCAGGGGAAAGCCGCTCAGATTTTATTGTGTAAATAGAGATATTTTTTGGAGGAAAAAAAAAAAAAAAAAGAGCCTTCTTAACTTGAAGATAGCGTTTCTCAATCAGCTCAGCTGGGGATGGATATATGGGAAACCATGATGTCTGCCCACCGGAGGCTGGCGTGGGGTCTTGTAGCCGGAAGATGACGGACACATCTGGCAGAGGACTCAGCAGATGTTTTCTCCTTCGTTCCTGTAAACGGGGTGGACTCACTCAGCCCATGGTCCCCACTGGTGTAAATAACTCAGCTATGAACTTGGGCTGTTCCATGCAGGTGTGTCGGGGGGGTGGGATGGGATGGGCAGAAAGCACCGATGAGGGACACAAACCCCATATAAGTGCAGTTCCCCCGAGGCTTTTAGCATTAATTAAAAGAAAAAAAATAAAGAAACACTGAAGACTTCTTAGTGGTGTTGGGCCAACTGTTTGATGGAGGCGTTCAGTGTGCAAACACGTGCAAGACCATGTCCATGTAGCTGTGTCCATGAGTGGTGAAGAAAGGATATACATATCTGTGTTGTGCTCACCTGTATACACCTAATCACTGGAGGGAAATTTAGGGTAAAAAAAAAAAAAGGAATTATGAAAAAAGTATTAGGAAGAAAAAGCTATTTCTGAAAATGACCCAGAATGACTTTCTCTAGGCATAGAAGTCTCCCTTCAGCCTGGCGTTTTAGAATCATTTTGGTTGGAAGAGACTCTCAGGATCATCGAGTCCAAGCATAACTTAAATCTAGCACTAAACCATGTCCCTAAGAGCCTCAGCTATCCATCTTTTAAATACCCCCAAGGATGGTGACTCCACCACTGCCCTGGGCAGCCTGTTCCAGTGCTTTACAACCTTTTCCATGAAATTTTTCCTCATATCCAATATTTTGCAAGGAAGAAGGGCCACGGTGGAAGTGTCCCCTCCCCATTAATAAGCCAGATAGCGTAAACCAATTATTGCACATATTTAGCATAATTCTGGGAGCAAAGCCCCGAAACTCTTGCAAAAAAATGCCAACAGCAATCCACAGAAATTAGAAGCTCCGATTGCGGGAAAGCAGAAATCCCCTGTTTTTTCACTAGGTAACAGGAAAGCAGAAATCCCCTGAGTTGGGGTTGTTTGGGTTTTTTCATTAGAGCCCTCAATATTAGTTTCATTCTCCAGATAACCCCATCATGCCGCACCCTAAACCTTTGCCGTTATGTCTATAAGAGTTATTCTTGGAGGCATTTACGACAACCTCTCTCTCTGTCTGCCGCTCTCTCTCTTTGCAACCCTGAAGATGCTGACACCTGGTAACTAATGGTAGCGATGTAAAGATGAAGCAGACTGACCCCAAATCCTAATAAAAATTATGAATCCTGCCGTATTGATAGCACACAGGTTACGTACCAAGCTGAGCCAGCAAGGAGGGTGAGGCAGATGCTCGCCGAACCCCCCGGGACATTGAATTTTTATTTAATCTGGCCCCAAGTCACTAGTGATTGATGTTTCACCTCCTTTCCATATCTTAACTGGACTTCCTTACTCCTCAGGCATGGAATGAAACTGAATACCTTGTAATTACTGTACTCCTGGTGATGAAGCGGTATGAAAAGTTATCATGGAGAGCACTAATAAAATGTACATGATGAAAAAAAAAGAACCCAGCATTGTCTGATATTAATAACATACCAGATTTTTTCTCATTCGCGCCTGCCTGTTGCAGGCCTGCCCTTTAGTTTGCTATTAAAAATTACTTACTCAAGCAACCTTTATAACTGTATTGGGCATGAAGTTCTGTGCTGTAGGTTTGCATCCCTGTTAGATGTACCGCATGAGGACTTATTTCTCTGTTACGTCTTTCAGGCATTGATTTTAGTGACATTTCTATCACGCCGATGTGACTAAAATGAACTGATGGCTTCATGCTTATGGATTAGCTTGCCTAAGACTTTGAGGCCAGGTAGCTTTATCATGCACTGTAACGCCAGAATTCATCACTGTATTATTTACAAGAGACTGAACTGGCTGCATCTCAATAACTGAAGAGATCTTCACTGTTTTATTTATGTATAAATGTTTACTTAATCAGCCACCAATTTTGTTTAGTGGAATTTGTTAGCAAATGGAAATTGTAAATGCTAACATGAGTTCTATTTTAAAATTTATAGGCTTTCATCTATAGCAAAATCCAAGATTTCCAAAGTGTCTTTGTCTCCTGGCAATCAAGAAGCTCTCTTGTATGTGCTTTCTGGTAATTGCAATTAGTTGTTGCAATACTTCACATTAAAAAAAAAAAAAAAATACAACCCTGATACAGGAGATTTGAGTGGTAGTGTGTCATATTCACCATAAATACTTAGAGACATCACTGCAAGTTTGACCCTGGGAAGTTGCTGGGCTACAAGGTGGGTTTAAGGGAATAGCACTCCGAGGAGGCTTAATCCCAGGCACAGGTTTGCTTTGGGCCACTTTACCCTCCGACCATGCTGCTGCACGGAATAAAATGACTAAAGGGATTTATTGCATGAAAGAGAAGACTTGCCTGTTAGGAGCCATTTAGAAATATTTTCAGTGCAGAGGTACATAAGCAGTGACATGTTAGAGGCATATAAAATAATAAGTAGTGCCCAGAGAAGACAAATTGAGGGCTGGAGTTCACCATAGGTAATACAGTGAGGGGCACTATGTGGGGAGATGAAGAGGTGAAATCTTAAATGTCGTTAAAGGCAATGCTTCATTACCCAGCATGTGATTAACCCACGGTCTCTCTGACCCAATACACCAATAAGATGACATACAATGAGCTTCAGTAAAAGGTAAAGAAAAAAAAGCCTAGAATCTACAGGTTTGTGTTGCAGGGCCAGAAATAATTGTCAGCTCCCCGAGGAACAGAAGAAACACTCCTCCTGAGTCTTCAGCCATATTTCACGTAATTGTGATTTGATTTTTTTTTTTTTTTTTTTTTTAATTAAAAAAATTACAATAGTAGTAGGTATGCCTGGGAAATAGCAGTGCATGTCAGCACCGTGGGCTGCAAGAACAAGGGGGCCGCCTGGGGGATACGCCCCTGGTGACCATCGCACCCATCTCCCGTGTTGCAAATTCACACATTCAGAGTGAGGGGATTTATGGATTACAGTTTATTTTTTTAAATATGAACCTTCTTAGGTTGGGGTGTGGGGCCAAGTGGTGCTGTCATAGTCAGGGTGGCTGAGTCCCAGCAAACTCATCTCACCCAGGACTAACACCCTTTCTTGGGCACAGTCACTTTTCTCAGGCAGCCTGTGACTGCAAGAGGCCTTACGTTGGGTTTTGGTGTGTTTTTTTTTACACAGAGTGATACAAAATTAATCAAAAACATCAGTACAACTAAAAAGTCAGCAATGCTTTATGAGCTATTTATCTGAGAGGCACTTTGTATAGAACCCACTTTGTGGCTCTCAGGTTTTAGGACAGATGTTAAAACACCATGGGCTCATTTCGATCTGATGTACCAAACCATCTTCTCATCTAGCTCCCGTCTCTTTTAATTGTGATTTCCATTACCTGTGGGTTTGTTCATTGTTAATTTATGGCAATTACGAGATGTACCTGACAAGGGCTTTAAAAAGAACAAAACAAAACAAAAAAGACAACACAGGCGTGTATAAAGATGGTTTTTGCCGAAGGGCAATGTTTCCTTAAAGAGAGGGAAGCAGGGGAAGGTTAGGAGCTGCTTTAATCAGCTCTGTGCTTAGCTGGGTGTTAACTCTGGTCCCTAACGTTGGGGTGTTGCTTAGAGGCCCCTTAGCAAGCCCAGGAGGACAGTGAGGATGGTTTTCTCCAGGCAGACCAAAGCAGTGAAGCTGATGGTGCCTACAGGAAATTTATAACTCTTAACTGAACTGGAGACTTGCCTTCGGGAAGGTGCTTCAAGGTTGGCTGCAGTGTGTGAGGAATGGAGAAGCTGTTTGCCCCCTTGGTAAGTGACCCTATGTGCCAACTGCTTCTGCTGACGTGCTGCAGTTTGCATCAAGTCTCAGCAATTAGATTTTATTTCCTGCCTTATGCCCTGCTTATCCATGCTACTATCTCTCCTAGATCTTTTTGGATAACGCCTGCTGTGTAGGAAGGTATATAATTGTAGGAAAGGCTGAAAATCTGTCACTGTAATGTCACCGAAACAGTCTCAACTAAAAGGTGTTGCTGCGGGAGTCTGCTTTGTGTTCTCAAGCTTCCCTCCATGCATATGAGCTTTTAGTTGTCATGATTCAAAATAAAATGAAGGCACATCTGGGTTTTTTTAGCTGTAAAGCTGAAAATGAAGCCGTTGTGTGCATGCTTCCTTCTGCTTGGACGCGTTTGCTGGCATCTGCTGCTGTGGGAAGCTGAAGTCACCGATGGCGAGGGCAAATCCAGCCTCTCCAGGGGGTGGTGTGTGGTTTTGCGGGGAGGGTAAATCAAAATGTGCAACGTAAGGGTAGCTGACCCTCACTCTGACACACTCTGCTTACAGCTTTGCTGTTCTGGGTGCAGCAGCTGCTCAGAAAAATAAAATAAAAAAAAGTCTTAGAAGACCTGATTTTTCCTTGCAAGTTCCTTTACCCTTATATACGCACTATGGTATGGGTTCGCCGGGGTTAAAAGCTCCCGCGAAGCACCGCCTGGGAGGACTGTTGCTGCCCGCTGCTCTGCACCACCGCTGAATATTAAAGTGGCTGCTTAAATGCAGTGAGGCTGTTATGGCTGAACAGCTTCCCCGTGTGCTGGCGGTACAGCCATCCGGCAAAGAAATCAAACGGCATGATGTCACCAGTATTTCTCATCTAAAATTAAATATCTGTCTTAGGTCCCCTGACATCCAGAGACTTTGTATTAGAAATATACACTGAGAGTTCAAAATCTGAGTCATCTCTCATATATTTCACTGAAGCCGAGGGAATAGCAGAGAGAATAGACCTGCAAAAGAGCAATTCTCTATTCCAGCAAGACGAGGGAGGAGAAACTGCTCAGGGAAAATACTAATGGGTTCACAAGCAGAAAATCTTGCCAATGAAATGGTGGCTTTAATATTCTGTACCATTGCAGCAAAGCCACGGTTTGCTGCGGAAAGTGCAGCAGAGAATAAATGGGTCAACTCATGCTCATTAACAGCAGAGACGGAGCAAGTGGCATTTAAAACAAGCCTGCTCGGAGGGAAAGCGAAATAACAATTTGTTCTGAAGTTGCGAAATGTTTGTTGTCACAATCAGCTTTTCAAGAGTGAGCGGCGGTGCCGCGGGCCGGGCAGGATTAAGCCGAGCTTTGGAGGTGCTGGAGCCCAGGGCTGCGTTTCTGTCGCAGCTCTTTGCTGCGTGGCTGGGCGCACAAGCTGGTGGATGCTTCGCCCTTTTCCAGCGGTGTTTTGGATTGGTTCGTCAGGGACCAAAGTAGGAGATGTGATGCTGGAAATGCTCTGTGCTAAGGGGTAAATTGTGCTGGATTCTGCGTCACCAAATTTGCACATTAGTGGCTGTGCTTGGGTGCAGCGAATGTGTCTGGATCACAAGTGCAGTTGCTCCAGGGAAAGGATATTTATTGGTCAAAAAGAGTTTTTAAGATCACTTTTATTTTTGCTTCCCTAGTACTGGGCCCTATTTAGTCCGTAGCTCCACAGTGGCTCATCTTCCCTCCCTGATCTTGTACCATGCCATTCATTTGCTCCCCACCTGGGCAAGTTCATATGCTGTGGGCACATCCTCACTCCTAAATATTTCCTCCAAGATGTTCCCTACTCAGCAAAAGGGTTTTCTCCTCTGTTCAGGCTGTTTGGGTGCAGGGAAGAGCTGTGCACTAGGACCCTTTGGACTGTGGTGATGCCACAGGGGATAAAATTCCTTCCCTAGACTATTCTCTGGCTCTGGCTTAAAGCCAAGGCTTGAAGCCCAACATACACACTGTGAGGTATGAAGTATCAGCCCAAGATTTGTGCTGACTCTGTAACGGGACCCAATTCCCTTCCCTAATGCACAGTTGGCGCATTGCGTAAAAATCATTATTGCACATTGTGAAATCTAATTGCATTATTGCACACTGTGTATACGCTCTAATAAAGTCAGCGAGTGCAATAACACTGCTAGTAATGCACCGTTCCACCAAAGCTGCTATTGCTGTCAGTTTTACTTTCCTTTTTTTTCTGATTTACCCTGAAGAACAAGGCTGTCAGGGTGCCTGCAACAGCAGGTGGACGGAGTGGTAAGACCTTACAAGGGTTGCAGCTCCTATCCCAGTTGGGGGCCTGTTGTGGGGGCACTACTACCCCACCCCAATACCCAGTGGTGAGATGTTCCCCACCTTCTCAATGCTGTCCTGAGCTGGGTTCGAAACCAGCTGGGTTCTATTGCCCTTGAAAAGGAGCCATATAGCTCAACCTTAGGCTTAGTTCACTATTTGTTTATATATAGACCTTTGCGCGTGACAATGTGAATTTGATTGCACTGAGGTGGTTCTCACCAGCACTAGAGCCTATGCAATGGGGCCTGGACTCAGCTGAGGCCGTGAAGTAACTTCCCAATTAGACCAATGATGGTTGGGGGGGTGAAAGGCAGAAGGGAAAAGCTGATACCTGAAGTGTTGAGCTGAGAAGGATTTAGCTCTCAAAGAGTATTTTCAGTTCTCTGCTTCCACACTGTTAATTTCTTATTGTAAAGCTCGTTAGATTGACACAAGCTGCAGGTGCTAACCTGCTGGTCTCTTGCCCTCTGCCGTCACACAAATGTCATACAGGCTCTTTTTTAGTAGTGGAAGAGACAAGGAGGGACCCCTCAAACACCTCAACATCTCCGAGGGGGTGAGTGCAGCGTTAACAGCCATCGCAATGTGCCCTGAATCCATCAGCTGAAGAAATCACCCTGGGAGCTGAGGAGAGACCAGTTCTAGGAGTTGTAAGGATCTTCTGAAGATCCCTTTTGGCAAATAAGCACAGGACTCAGCCACTGGAGAAAAAGAAATCTGAGAAGTGAAGGTGTCAAATGATGGACTGAGAAAAATTATTGCTTTTTATTTCCTTTCCTAGATGGTTCAGATGGTGGAAGATGCTTTCCTGTTGTCTCCACCACAGACTCTTCAGAAGGAAAGGGCATGAGCCTGCCACGTTTCAGTGTATTTCTTAATGAAATGGGATAACAAAAGTTAAGCCCTGAACACCACCTAAGCATCCACAGGAGAAAAACAGGTGCTGCTGGAGTCTCCTGAAATGCCCATTTACTCACCAAAGGTTGTCCAGGGTCCTGGTGCTGCAAGGCCAACAGCCTTTATACCAACAAGGTATAAAAAAGCAAATGTGTCTCCACACACAGCAACCCTGTGCATTTCTCCATGTCTCGGTTTAGTTTATCCCCTCTGAACAAAATGAATGATGTTTAGTGAAGCTCTTGCTGTCTAAGATATTGCTCTGAAATTACAGGGTAGCCAGGAGAGCGGGAGGTGGATGGAAGTGGGTAAAATATGTGAAAATATTTTAAAAGAAAGGCTTTGTTCTTTGAGAACAACAATAATACCTCTCCACAATACTCAACTGCCTTTAATGATTTGGTCCCTTTATTCCTTTGGAGAGAGGGGGGGAAAACCAAAACCCAAACAAGGCAAAAACACTTTTTTTTTTTTTTCTTCCTTGTATGCAACACAATTCAAGGGCAGAACACACAAATTTTGATTTTTAAGATCACAGGAAACAAGCTGCCATCATCTTTGCATGCCTGGCATGATCTGCTTCTCAAATGAAAAGCCGGGATAATTATTATTATTTAAAAACCAACAAGGATGACAAAGGCAAAGTGGGAAATGCACTGTAAATGCAGGAAAAAAATTATCCTGGCACCACCTGCGTGTTTGTACATGTATATGTGTACACACAAAAAAGGAAAAACCTATGGAGTTATTGAATACAAATGAGACTGGCAAGAAGTGCTTTTTCCCCAAGCTGCCGCATATTCTAGAATCCTGTCACAAAAATGTCTTTCCTCTCACTTCTGACTTTCTATTGTTGCTTTTGAACCAAAACAAAGTGAAAGGAGATGAAAAGACTGAGGACGAAATGCTAAGTTATTTCCAAAGGTAATTCGTGGCGGTGGTTTTTTTTGTTGTTGTGGTGCTGTTGTTTTTAATCATGTGCTGGCACGATGACAAAAGCTACCAGTGTGTGCCCAGAATTATATTTGGCGATTTTGTGTGTGTGTGTGTGTGACTTTTTTGGTTTTATTTGTTGTTGTTTTTTGAGCAAGTTGGAAGCGCATATGGGCTAGCCAGCAAAAACCCTGATTAGTTCTGGATTCATCCCTCCAACAGCACTTTACAGTTTCTTATGCAGTGAGTTTTACAAGCAGCTCCTAAAAGAGTTAAGTGTAAGCACACTGGTTTTATTGACTTTTGTTCCATTGCATATTCTACAAGCTTATCATATTTTGGAGTAGTTTGCCCTAAATAGCGGGGTTTTTTTTTTTGTTTTCACACATGTTGCAGCTGTGAAGGCAGGCAGGGCTGTGCTGTGGAAGAAATGTTCTGCACAATTTTTTACTTTTTTGTTTAATATACGAGGAAATGCATCTTCCCAGATCTTTAATCTTTTTCCCCTTCTCTTCTAAGCTTACCAAGAACTAGCACATCCAGATGCTTAGCTAGACAATTGTGCCACAAATACAATTGTACTTTCTTCTGCTTTGACGTATGGTTTTCCAAAGCAGGTGTATGCCCTTCAGGTTTTTATGTGCAAAGAGAGGTCTTGGTTGACTGCCCC
This sequence comes from Pampusana beccarii, assembly GCA_013399365.1. Classification (NCBI taxonomy): domain Eukaryota; kingdom Metazoa; phylum Chordata; class Aves; order Columbiformes; family Columbidae; genus Pampusana; species Pampusana beccarii. The sequence goes on from VWYH01009160.1 coordinate 31,564, forward strand.
AAAGCCTAAAATCCCACAAAAATATTAAAAGAACGGAAGAGCGTCCTCGAAGCAAGATGTGCTAGAGCAATTTCCTTAATGGCAGCTGCAGTTTCCAATCTTCCTTAGCTATAAGCCACAAAAAAGATGAAAAAGGACTTTGCAGGTTTGCAGACAAGCAACTAGAAGGGGCTCATTTTAAGGACCAGGCTTAAAATATTTGGAACAAAATCAAATGGTGGGGATGAGCTCACCTTCAATAACAAGAAGCCACCTCAATTTCTGCTGGTGATCATGGGAACCCATGTATTCTCAAATAATTCCAGCACATTCAATTAACAGCTTCAGTCCAGCTGAGTATTACACATGTTCATGCTTTAAAGAACGTGTAACAGCATTTTATAACAATATCTAATAGAGATTAGGCCTAGAAAAGAACTCACTGTAATCCTGTTATATAAGAGCAAGGCTATTTTGCAGCCTATAAATCAAGTGTTCCCCACAATGGAAAGGTCCTTCATTACCTTATAAGCTAGATAAACGCTTTGAAAAAGCTTAACTATAAGGTTTATGTTATGATAAATAATACACAAATCAAAATTTAATTGCTAGCAGCCTGCCTGTTTGCTTGTGGTCTCTTCCGTGACAGAGCATGTGCAAAGCTTTTAGAAACTCCATGCATTAAAAGTGCAATTATGGAAACAATTTCTAATCAATACACGGTTATTAGGATAGCCTGTATGCGGGGGATATTTTATAGCAATTAGAATCCTAACTGTTGTTTCTGAAAGCAAAATTTGCATTTTGTTTTTTCCCTTTCAAGTTTCAGTCCCAGCAGTGCCACCTACTGCTAACTTTGGAAGTGGAATTCATTATTTCCTTGGGGGAAAATGTTCAGAGACCCATTGTCTGCGGGTGGAACACAAGCTCATAGGAAAAATAAATGGTTGCAAAGCCAATCTCCCTGCCTATATATGACTGAGATCAAAAAAAGGAAGAGAAGAAGAGAAGCAACCCAAAATTCCCTCATTTTTAATCTCATATTGCTAAACCCAAGTGTTACCCTGATCACTTCTCCTTCACTCATGACAATTTGTTACTCAGCTGGTTTTTCTACACACAGCTCTCCAGTCTGACATCTGGAACCTGTTTACTACCCCTTTTCTATGCAGATTTTATCATTTTAATTCAGTCTTTCCCCCCAAAGTGACGGGACAAAGCAGTAAGACAAGAACAGGGAGAAGGTCTCTCCTATAGGATAAACTTAAAATACTAATTAAAAAAGGATTGATGAGGGAACTCAGCTCTTTTCTGGACTTCCTACAAGAGTGATTCCAGCATCAAACTTCAAACCATAATTTGCCACAGTCCTTTCAAATCTGCTCATTATGTCCTTGCTAAATGTTTCAACCCAGAACATCTTCAGTTCCTCCATGCCTGTCCTGGTCCGTGGGATTAAATCTGGACATTAATAAATTTTGCTGATCGATGAGACAAGTGCCTTCAGCAAGCAGTGCTGAGCAGCTGCTTCATTTTTTTTTTTCTTTTTTTTTGTGGTGACAGGGAGGCAAATGTCTTTTTGCATTGGCTAGAAAAAGCAGTTTGTGTCATTCCTAGAAGCGTTTTATTGTGGAAACACAGCTCGGAGTCGTTCTTTACGGGCTGGTTGCCAAAACTTCAGCAGAACCAGAAAAACTCGCAAATAACGAGCTGGACTGTTTCTAGCAGGTGTCACTTTGGAATTCATCATTGCTGATAGTCCTCAAATATTACAGAGTGGATCTGAGTGGAAAAAGCAAGTCAAATATTCACATATTCCTTGGTGAGCAACCGCTCTCTTCGCTAATGCACCTGCTCTGGTAGGAAGCAGCTTGACAAAAACATCTGCAATTGGAACGACTGGGTAAAGAAAGAATAAATTGCTCTTTTTAACTTAGGGGGGGGAAAAAGTTAATCCTCCTTGCCCCCAGATGAATCAATACAATATCTTGAATTGGAAAAGGATGCTGCATAATTGGAATACAGATCCACATGAAACCCTGATTCTAGTGTGAGGTATTTAATACTTCCCACCACAATAAAATAAGAGAATTAATGGACTCAGTGGGAAATCTAGATGGCATTTAGCTCTGAATCAGACTATTATTTTACACTTGGCATTGATAGGAGTCAAAATGAGGCCACAAGCCCAAGACTTTCTCAGCTCCTTGTGAGTGCCAATTCCTTTTATGTTCCCATGATCCCTGCTTGGAGGCTTCCCTTCCTCCAGCGCTCAATCGCAGCAGCATCAAACCCAGGGAATAAATTATGAGGCCGCTTCGGGCTAAATGTGGGTAAAAAATGTGTTTTTCTCTTTTTGAATATGTGGCTATTGCACATACATGTAAGATGTAACTGACAGATTATAAAATATATGGTAAAAAGGCCAGTGTTTATTATGGAAAATTTATTTTACAAATGCATGCTTAATCAAAATGCACTGCTTGTCCTATAATGGAGGGTTTTATCCTCGCTGTGCTGATTTTTAAGGCGTGTGTGTGTATTTGGGGTGAATGAAATAGGGACAAGATCTGAATAAATGTTCGCACTTTCTAGGGACAAAAAGCTGGTAAATTTCTACTTTTTTTCTTCTTTTTTTCCCCCCAATATTAAAACAACCTGCAAGAAATGGGGCAGGTGTGGGCAATCTTATGAGTAAAAACAAAGTGGCAAACTCTCCAAATCCACCCTAGAGTTTATTTCCAAGGGGAAGCTTTATTTGGGAGGTGGCATGATCCTCAGCCATCTCAGAAGCCACCACCACAGGGTCCCCAGGGGTCCTTGGATGTACCATAAGGGCTGTGTTGCTCTTGCTCTCCAAGCTCGGTGTTACACTAAAACACATAATACTGTGTGCAGAAGTCGTTGTTGATAAAACATGCATCTGATTAGTCCTCACAATACCTTTGAAATTGAACATCTGAAGTTATTAATATCTCACTCGGAGCCAAATGGCAAGCGAGGAGCAGCAATGAGGCTGGGATTTAAGAGCTTCATGGTTGGACTTGACGATCTTAAGGGTCTCTTCCAACCAAAATGAGTCTATGATTCTCACACGTAGTCCTGTCACACAAAGATGAGGTGTGAGAGCGATGGCACGAGGCAAAAAATGCTGCTGATGATCACCAGGTGCTGCACGCTCGTTCTGTTGCTATTCTGGATGCTGCCCTTCAAGCAATCTGGCTTCCCTCTTATCTGAAATACCTAAAGGTTGACCTTGACGTACGCAAACTGAGTTGCAGACCAAATCAACAGCAATGCTCTCTTGCCAGATCCCATTGAGCAAGGATGCTTGGTTCAGTATTGTGGGGGAAAAAGATACCCCACAGCAAAACCAGGTGATAGGCAATAGGAAAACAAGGAGGAACGCTAGTCCTGGAGGTCTTGTAAAAGAAAGGGCTTTGAGTCTGTGCTGGGGAACAGCTCCTGGGCTTTGGGGGTCACTGGATGGTTTCATTATCGATACGGTTTTCCCTTTCGCTAGCTTGAAAACAGATGCAGAGAAAGCAGACTGAGAAAATCACTCTGAGAAAGATTTAAGAGGGGTTTCTCCCTCCTTCCCCAGAGCAACCGCTCATAACAGGGAGTTGCTTTGTGAAATTGCTGGAGCTGCCAAGATATTTCCCAGCAAGGGAAACCCCATCCGAGTACCAACAGGAATGTCTCAGCCCTGGAGCTCGTGTAACTAGGGGCAGGCTGGCTCCTTCCAGACCAACGGTGTTTTATTTCACAAGTCAATCATGCTTTGCAAAGGCTTGAGCTGAGTTTGGCAGAAGAAGAATGCTTTTGTCCCCTCTATCTTCTCTCCAAGATGACCTTTTGCCTTATAATCTGATCGGCTCAAGGGCTTGATAATCTCAGGTTTGTTGGTAAGGGATATCGTGTGTTGGCAATCCCCAAATGATGCAGCCCTGTTTTAAAAATAATTGTGCTGAAGCTGTTGTCTCAAGCTATACGGTTTGAATAAAGCTGGTGTATGAGAGGCCAAGGATCCAAGCTAATTATAACTTAATTGACCCTCCTAAGCCTTCTTTCTTATCTGAAAACTCATTCTTTGCTAGTCAGGCTCATGGTATCTGTGGCTCGAAAAGTGTAATTTTTCATGACCCATTATCTGCAGCATTCCTGATCTTGATAAATAAATGCAGGCATCCACCTCTAGATGGATGATTGTTTCTGTTACAGTGGTCATAACTGGTCAAGTAGGGAGAAGCAGTGAGCCAAAGTCAGCAAAACAAGCACGAGATGGACCGGGTGTCCTACTCCACCAAAAGCAGAGCAGACCCACCACAGCAGCCAGGCTTGCCAGGTGCTTCGGAAAGTCTACTCATTAGACTCATCTGCTGGTTTGCTCTGGTTTTGCTCTGCTTGCTTCCATGGGCTCTGCAGCCATTTCAAATGACTGACGCCAGCTGGTTAGAGCAAACATCTGCCTTTCATAGAATCATAGAGTCATTTTGGTTGGAAGAGACCCTCAATATCACAGGGTCTAATCGTAACCTAACTCTGGCACTAAACTATGTCCCTAAGAACCACATCTACATGTCTTTTGAATCCCTCCAGGGATGTTTCACTGCCAATGTGCTCTATTATGGGGAGTTAATTTCATTTTTAAAGGAAAGCATGCTAAGGAAGATATATTCTAAATTAAACAGGAAATTGGAATACAATTATAAAAAGCAGTAACTAAGGGTGTTTACGATGAGCTGCTTTCAGCCTGTGGGGTTAGGTACATACAACACACAAGCAAAACCTCTTGTTGAAACTTTTTTTTTGTGTCTTTATCATTTGCTTAAGCAATGCACTGCTTGCCCTATAATGGAGGGGTTTATCCTCGCTGTGCTGATTTTTAAGGCGTGTGTGTGTATTTGGGGTGAATGAAACAGGGACAAGATCTGAATAAATGTCTGACTCCAATTTCCATGGGTGTATTTGCTGCTGCCTATCCCTACGTGCTTTCCATGTCAGGCTGAAGAATATGGACTTGGCCTCTCTGGCCATCAGCAAAAATCAGAAGCAATAATTTTATAAATGGAAATAATCTCATTGTTGACAGGAGGAACCACACACATTGGTGCCAGCCTGCAGCAAGGTGTCTGCTTTGGGACGTGGGCAGAGCAAAGGTGATGCTCTAGACCTCATCAGTGACTTCGCTGCTCTGTCCTGAAACTTTGGCTTCTGCAGCTTCTCCTGTTGTACTTTGGCTTCAAACTGAAGTCACCAAGCTGCACCATGTGCAGAAAACATGACCCCATGGCATTAATTGCCCCTAATTGCCCATTCCAGCCTCACTTGGGCCCTCACCCACAGCACCCATTTAAAACCCAGCCCTGCCTAGTGATGCTGGGAAGTGGCTTATGGTGCCAGTTGTCTTCTTGTCTGTGGGGGTAAGTGCTTGTCTCCTCTGGATATTTTATACGTTGGGGAGCTTTGTTGTTGGTGAGTGGAGTTAAGGAGCAGCAGCATCTGCTCCTGCCTGTGGTGGGGTTAGAGCCTGGTACCTGAGCATTTGGTCTGCTGCTTGCAGAGCATGCAGAGATTTAGGCAGCAGCTTCTTTGTCCTGGGTTTGCAGCGAGCAGTTGTTTTGTTTACGAACATGCTGTGATGTATCATGGTGTTTGTGTGACCCCTAAAATCATTTGCAAGTGTTTGCTCCTGTATGCTTGTTGGAGGGAAAGCTGAGACCGTTGGGGAAGATAATTTCCTGGCCCTGTAGTTTGTCTGTGTTTCTCAAAACCCCCTGGAGGGAAACATCACAGACAGCTCCCCCAGTAAGGGAGCAAGGAGCTGGGGTGGCTCACTGTTGCACCAGGGGAGATTCATATCGGGTATTTCCCGCACATATATCTGTATTTATTTAGCTACGAAGATGGAAGAGGTGATGTTCTCTTCTTCTGAAGGGTGGCCCACCTATGGTATTCAATAATAGAGAAAATTCTTTAGTATGGTCTTTAATAAAATGCCCTGACCTGACAGGGAAGTTATTGACTACTATGAAGCTGTTAGATTCAATATGAACCTTCTTGGCAATCCCTGGTATTCATCACATTTCCATGAGTAGAGAACAGTTGTAGATGTTGCCAGATGTGGCCTCAGAGTGGAGAGCAACTGAGATAAAAACTGCAAAAGCAGCTAAATGATGCAGGGGCTGAAATCAAACTTCCAATCAGCCCCAGAGCGTGCTGTGAAAAGATTTAGTGAGCTATCTCCCAGAGGTTTCAGAGTCTCGTGAATGGTTTACCCAGCTGCCCTGGGAAGAAGAGAAGTGGGCAGAAAGCAGATAATCTCATCTTTATATTAATTTTGTCACAGAGATTACTTTAAATCCTGAAGCAGGAGATTATACAGCCCTGTGGTATTTACTGTTGCATCTCTGGAGGGTCACACAAGTGCCTGATCCCAGGAGCCGCTGATTTTGCTTTTACTTTGTTAAGGTCTTATGGTATCCAACATCTTAACTCTTTGCATTGCATGACATCCTGCTTTCTTATGCTGACTTTTATTTTAGTGTTTCCTAACCTTATTCTGTGCAATTTGGGAGGAGAAAAAAAAAAATCTAACTTCTAACTTTTCTGGTACGAAGTTTGGTC
>VWYH01009160.1:38659-277044 GCA_013399365.1 Pampusana beccarii
GTGGGGTTAGAGCCTGGTACCTGAGCATTTGGTCTGCTGCTTGCAGAGCATGCAGAGATTTAGGCAGCAGCTTCTTTGTCCTGGGTTTGCAGCGAGCAGTTGTTTTGTTTACGAACATGCTGTGATGTATCATGGTGTTTGTGTGACCCCTAAAATCATTTGCAAGTGTTTGCTCCTGTATGCTTGTTGGAGGGAAAGCTGAGACCGTTGGGGAAGATAATTTCCTGGCCCTGTAGTTTGTCTGTGTTTCTCAAAACCCCCTGGAGGGAAACATCACAGACAGCTCCCCCAGTAAGGGAGCAAGGAGCTGGGGTGGCTCACTGTTGCACCAGGGGAGATTCATATCGGGTATTTCCCGCACATATATCTGTATTTATTTAGCTACGAAGATGGAAGAGGTGATGTTCTCTTCTTCTGAAGGGTGGCCCACCTATGGTATTCAATAATAGAGAAAATTCTTTAGTATGGTCTTTAATAAAATGCCCTGACCTGACAGGGAAGTTATTGACTACTATGAAGCTGTTAGATTCAATATGAACCTTCTTGGCAATCCCTGGTATTCATCACATTTCCATGAGTAGAGAACAGTTGTAGATGTTGCCAGATGTGGCCTCAGAGTGGAGAGCAACTGAGATAAAAACTGCAAAAGCAGCTAAATGATGCAGGGGCTGAAATCAAACTTCCAATCAGCCCCAGAGCGTGCTGTGAAAAGATTTAGTGAGCTATCTCCCAGAGGTTTCAGAGTCTCGTGAATGGTTTACCCAGCTGCCCTGGGAAGAAGAGAAGTGGGCAGAAAGCAGATAATCTCATCTTTATATTAATTTTGTCACAGAGATTACTTTAAATCCTGAAGCAGGAGATTATACAGCCCTGTGGTATTTACTGTTGCATCTCTGGAGGGTCACACAAGTGCCTGATCCCAGGAGCCGCTGATTTTGCTTTTACTTTGTTAAGGTCTTATGGTATCCAACATCTTAACTCTTTGCATTGCATGACATCCTGCTTTCTTATGCTGACTTTTATTTTACTGTTTCCTAACCTTATTCTGTGCAATTTGGGAGGAGAAAAAAAAAAATCTAACTTCTAACTTTTCTGGTACGAAGTTTGGTCAGTCGTGATTTTTGATCTGTGGGGGAGATGGAAGGACTGCTGTGACCTTCCCCATTCCTTTTCTGGAACTCCAAAGCTCCCAGCTTTAGTGCTTAAATTTATTCTCCAGTTGTCCCCTGTGCTGGGATCCTTTTTTCATTTTTAATAGAGGATATGAGTACTCAGCCTCCCTGCTGAGCTGTTTCTGTCGTCCAGGCCCGTGCTGTTGTGCTTTGCCTTCACCAGTTGGTTTCTGCACCCCATGTTTCCATACATCTGCTGCAAGCTGTGAACACCCTTGTTGCCTCTTTCCAGGCTTCTGAATCCGATCAAAGGGATATTTGAGCATTGAGGGGAACGAATACATGTAGAATGAGAGATAACTGGGTGGCAACTAAAGCAGTCAAGGAATTTTTTGGCAAGTTGGTGGTGTTGGCGAAAAAAAAACTTTGGTAACCAGACTAAGCTACTCTCTGCCAAATAACTTTATCCTAAAGAAAGCCCCTAAATATGCTGTGCAGACAGCATTAGGTCAACTTGAAAGACTTAACATTTAATCGCAGATTTGGTTTCCTTGATTGACAGACAATTTTCAAAAAGAGTGCGGTCTGTCACGAAGTCATTCCCTCCTCCTTCCAGAAATCTCTTTTTGAAACCAGGGCAGGCAATTTCCTGCCTGTGATGGCATTCGAGAGATGAGATACCCTTGTCTTTGACAACAAAGGACGTTGGTTTCATTTGAGCTTTTTCCCTTATCACTGACAGCACTAAAATTGTCAAGCGTGTGATTTGAAACATCAAATTCACTATGAACTTTTTGTGTAAGCAAGGGACATCAGGCAAAATAACTTTTTCCTTCCATCTGTACTGATATATGGGACATCCAAATTGACAAATGGTAAAGATTGGCTGATGTATGTGGACAGTAACTAGTGTATAAACTATCAATGAAGCAACAAGGTTATAATGAACTCATCTTCTGGATTTAATAATAAATTTCCCTTTGTCAGCATTGGTCCAAGGTAATGATGTGAAGCTTCTTAGCAGTGAAGACAGAGGAAGACTTCAGAGCTGAGGAAGTGCCCATTTTAATTGCAGGCTTGGAAATACTATCTGTCAAATGATGGTAGCACTATTTTATTTTTACGAAGAAGCTGGATGCATTTGAACCTGACCCAAAAACCCAAAGCCACCTCTCTCCATCCATAATAAATCAATCGTGCTGAACAACTGATAATTTTCAGTGTTTTGGTTTCTGAGTGCCTGAATGGTGAGACTCGAAAGTCACCTGGAATTTGCTGTCTTCAGATTTGCTAATTCGAAGCTGGAGATTTTGGTTTTGTTTCCTTTTTAAGAGTAAATAGGCCTTGTCACCTAACCACATCTTGGTACCTTTTAAAGTGAGTCTTTATTATGGGAATTGTCGCAAACTCCAAGTATTAGTCTGTGGACTGGGGGCATCTAAATCCTTAAGCCACAGTCGCTTGTCAGGAAAGGCAACACAGCAAAAAGCAAATAAGGAGCAGAGCCTATTTCAGCTACATGAAACCCTAAAAAGCTCAGAGGAAACTAAACTGACATGTGTTTAAATGTGAAAAATCCATGGTATATAATAGCGGTCACTCCGCATTTTGCCTTTACCTTTGGAGTCAAGCGCACCTGCGTGCCCCCAAAGAGCAAAAATACATGGCTGTACAATTTCCTTGTTGCAAGAGCAATTTAACTTTTGCTGCTGAGTGGTAATGTTCTTGGCCGAATTATGGGCAAAAGCCTGAATCTAACTGGGCATTTCTTTTACTTAGCAAAAATTATCCAACAGTAAAAAGTATAGTCACTGCCTTTGGAAATATGACTGGCTGAATAAAAGTTATGGCAACAGTAAGATTCAGCTATGGTATGTTAATTTGAATCTGCAGTAAATCTGTCAGGATTGCAAGCTGGTGTAAGAGCTAAAATATAATTGTTGTAAAACACCGAACTGCAATTTATATATTTTTTTTCCCAACCACTTGTGGGCTAGCGATATTTCAGTTCTATAATCACAATTTGAACCTTTTAAAAGGTTTTTTTAATACAAGCCAGCAGGAGTAGTATTTTATTACTTTTCTTTGTGTTGGATTTTTTGAGTGCAATACACTTTCGGGGAAGAAAAGGGTCTGGGGATAAAAATCAGCAGAGACTGTCTTGCACTCGCTTGTCTTTTTTGAAAGATAGATATGTCTGAGTGTGCAATGAACAACTTGTCAATCAATTTGGAGCTCGATGAAAATCACTGTCAAAGTGGGGTTTTATTAGTTAGCTTTCAAATGCCATTTAACCCTCAGATGCTTTCTGTAGTGGTATTCTGTGGTAACAGTTGGGTAGGATTAAAACAATATATATACATAAAAATAATAATCCATTGGTAACCTAAATATATTTTTTTAAAAATAAACTTGCTTGTATAATTGGGTAGGAAAAAAAAAAAAAATCCTGTAAGCTGCTTTCAACTTGATTAAATAATTAAATTAGTGCTTTAGACTGTCAGCTTTCTCTCCCAAGCATCTTCAGGTGTGGTTTTCCATGACAGTCACCTTGACTATTGGTTACTCAGAGTTTGCTACTCATCTTCTCTGGTGCTTTGAGCATCTAGCTAATATTACAGTTAGGAGGTGATCCTCATATTGTCATTTGAGATCAGACAACACACGTGAGGATCTGTGTGTAAGCATCAACCCCCAGCAGAAAGTCTAAGGGTGGTGAAGTGGTTCTAGTGTTGGTTCAGCCTTCAGCAGTGCATTTGTGGAGTGCATTCTCATTAAACTCATCTCCAAGAGAAATACTGCCTGTCTCTTTCTCAAAAAAAAAGTACATTTTCAGTCCTGACTGGTCATCGCTATACCTTAATTTTGCAGTGAGATGAGTTTGAGAAATTTAAAGGAGAGAGAAAAGGATGCTCTGCTTGCTTTGTATTCATTATTTTGCTATGTAAGCATGAAGGGAAAGGGAACTTGACTATTCTTTGGCAGATATTGGACAAGGCTGAATCAGTGCAGTGAGACCATTGGCCATCTGTGTAGTCTGGGCTGCTGTGACTTTGGACGCTAACATACTTCATGTCAATAGGTTTTGATGGCCAGAGTCTGCACAAAAAATAATGAGAACTAGAGAGAATTTCTCTTATTTTCTTGTTATTTGTGTTGAAGCGTGGCCTCCCTGCTTCCCACAAGGCAAGGAAGGGGTTGGGTGCTGCTTGCACTAGCGTGCTGGTCATCTGTCTGCATCTCTGAGCAAAGGGCATGCAGAGATTTACTTGTCCCAGAGCACTTATAGTCCAAGTAAATAGGGGAAAACCACCTCTGACAGGAGTGAAGCAGAGGCAGAGGGTGTGGAATAGTCTCAGTCCTTTCTGGCCCCATACCCAAGTGAGGCAATCTCTGGAATCCCAAGCAGGGATGACCCTCACCTTTAATATCACATTGCTCTTTTCCTGATCATGAAATGCCTCTTATTTCAAGTCTAGCACCTATAAATGTAGCAATTCACTCTCCACAGGGTAAGACCCTGTCTCTGGGCCCTGGTAGGTTACCAAGGGTGCACCATTGTTGGGCCCTGTGTGTCCCTTCCACCAGCAGGAAGGGCAAGGACATGGGCCACTGACCCTAGTTCAGCACATGAGCTGCCTGCTGACAGATGCCTTTCTGATCGTGTATCTTTTTTCAAAGTAAAGAGATTGCTGCATATAACGGGATAAAAAACCTTTCAGATGTTGTTTGATGCAGTCTCTGGGTTTCAAAATTGAGACATCATGTAGCTGTCAGCAAAGACAGCACAAAACTTGCAGGAGAATCCTCTCCAGTTGCTATTTCCCTGTAAGAAGAAGAGGAGAAGACAAAAGAAAAGGCATTTCATTGTGAAGTCTCTCAGGCTTGCAAATGCACTCTTGCCTTCTACAGGGTTTCTTTTGTTTGCATTGTGCTCGGCTTGGTAGGAGCCTGCTTCGTTATCCTCTCCCCCTTGGAAGCAACACTCCAAGCCCTGTTGGGAGTGAGGTGTGAGGGTGTGCAGAGCCTCGTGTGCTCATCCTGCACAGATCAAGAGGGAGCTGGAGAGGGACGAGGGCCCAAGAGCATTTGAGGATGAGGGAAAAACCTTTTCCCTGCCTGTTTGGCCGGATGGGGCTGAAGTAATTTCCATCTAAATATAGCTCTGTGCACGCCGTGGAGCTGAGCTCCACTGGCACAGTGAAGCACAAGCCAAGGGAAAGCCAGATGGCTGATTCATGCTGAAAGGCAGCATGAGGCAGTAGAGAAGATGGGCAAAAACTTGGCAGAATTACCCATTTCTCGGATGCCTTGGAGAGGGCATTTTACCTTTCTGTGCCACCCCCTCCACTTACCTTTAGCATTTCAACCTTTTTTTTTTTCCAGACAATTCCTACTTGTGAAGGACTGTATCTCCCAAAAGGGGATAATCACAGTGCACAAACTTCAGGCATATAAAATGTAAGATATTTAATCAAAGCAGGTTCATGCTACTGGAAACCCAAATCATCCATCCATCTCCGACTATAGTGAGCCTTGGCAGGTCAATGTGGTGGTGACTTCACTGATCTGGACCAAAATCTGTGTGCTGCAGGATCTCCTGGCCAAATATAGAATTATATTTCCCTTGAATCACCTGAGGAATGTGAAGCCACGGTTATGCTGGTTTTATGAGGACATAGAGCACCTGATCCAGCAAAATAGTTGCAATTTGGTGTGATTCACATGTTAATGATGCACTTTCTTTGCAGTGAGGGAAGAACCCTAATGTCCTTCCTTTGTTTCAGAAAGTTTATTTTTATTTACTTTTAAATCAGCCAAATATCATTATTTTTTTCTCCAGTTTGTATCAATTTTTACAAACTGCTCCCTGCAGCGAGTGCCTGTATCTTCTAAGCCTTCCTTAATGTGAAAAATACAAAAAGTGTTCAGGTGCTTTAGTTCAGATGCTTCAGTTCAGATGAGCACCAGAAGCTCAGCTTGCGATCCAGACTGGTCCAGGAGTTGTCTGAGCTTTTTGGTGCTGGAAACCATGAAAAGGCCCAAAGCTATATGTTTTCAGATCCCTAAAAAGCTCCAGGAGATGTTTTATGGAGAATGAGCAGCCTAATATGAGCTGCTTTGTGTCTGGTCAAAAGACTTGTAATTTTCTATTTCAGAGATGCACTGCACAGGTTTATTTGCAATCAGTTATCAAAATCACAAGGTTTTTCTGCTTGCTTAGTTGTGGGTTTTTTTGTTTGGTTGTTTGTTTGTTGTTTGGTGGTTGTTGTTCTGGTTGCAAGTCTGATGTGCCTTGATTTCAAACTGTCAGGTTGCTTCATTGGACTAGATCTGATTATACATGCGGCAGTGTTTTAGGTCCTATCCTACACTAATAAACATATTTTCTTTTTTCTGTAGAGGAATGCAAGTCACTGTGCTAATGACTGAACTGTCTGTCAAGTGTAAAAAGAGCTGCAAACCACAGCTGAGCATCACAAGAGTCATTTAAAGGAAAGTACATGGCAGCACAGAAATGCTGCTGGTGCACCACAATGCAGATTGTTCTTTCTGGAAGTCTGTCCTCAGAATATAATTAGGTGTATGCTACCACATGTGCTTTAAAGAGTTTCTTACTGACAAGAATAGTTAAGTTTAAAAAAAAAATAACCAAAGAGAATGAAAGTAGTCAATGCTTTATTATCTAAAGAGAACTTTGATGTAGAAAAGTCACATACAACCCCAGTTATCTATTAAATTCACCTCATCTGTGGCCTGCTTGATTTCAAAAGCCTTTGAGTAGACTTTTACAAAGAAAGTTTTAAAAGTTTGTGCATTACAGGTAGCATTTAAAAAAATCATGACTTATTTATTTTTTAATGACTATGTGTACCCCTTGCCTCATCCTGAGGCAGCAAACCAAACATCTGGCTTTTAGGTTCAGTGATGCTTGGCTCATGATCAAAGGGAAAAGTTGCCAATTAACCCCCCATGATCTCTTCACCAGGTGTGTTTGATGCCATCTTTTTTCCATTTGATTTATTTCAGCTGAGTTTGATATTAAATCCCTTCCCAAATTCAGATTAGCTGTGGATTCCCCATTGCTCTGACAGCACATCAAAGCTCCAGAGAACCCAGAAGGTTGAATTAGAGCAGCTCGGTGGAGACTCAGACAGTGGCTGAGACGGATGTATCTATGTAAGGAATAAAGGGAATAGATGATATCTTTGCTCTGAAACTTTCAGAAAAGTTAAATGGGTACAGGGTAAGACTGAGCTCAACTTGAACAAGAAGCACTGTACAGAAAAAAATGAGTTACATAAAGAGGTGTTGTATACTTAGTAGAAAAATTGCTAGAAAACAAGTAGCAAGAGAGTCTAGCGGTCGAGGGTCTAGCAGTTGAATCAGGATTATATCCTGTGGGTTAATCAGAAGTGAAGGAATATGGGTAGGAATCTTTGCACAGGGTCCATGGTTTTTCACAGGTTCTCCCTCAAAACAAGTGCCACCTCCTGGTCAGCCAACTCATCATTTTTCCATTCAGGACATCTCAGGGAGTAATTTCAGAAATGGAGTGCAGTCTCCAGGTGAGAAGAAAAGAGCAAAAGGAGGGAGCTGTGGCTTGCTGAAAGGGTAAACCAAGTTGTAGAGGTAAGAAAATCCTTTGGTACCTTGAGTAGGAGCTGTAGAGGATGGAAAGAATTAACTGCAATAGCAGTGTGGATTTATTGACTGTTCCTTACAAAGGCAATTGTACAAAATAGTAAAGAGTGATACAGTGGCATTGAAAGGACGTTTCTAAAAAAAAAAAAAGTTTGGAAATGAAGGAGAATGTCAGAAAAGAATATCAAATAGAGCCAAACATGGACACTATCACAGCAGCGGTCTGGTTGAGGAAGACTCTCTGTATATTGCATGTTTTCATGAGTTAGGAGAACTTGGAGCTGTTACCACTTTCAATAAACCTGGGAAAAATGGGATGGGAATTTGGTGCTAGGTAAGAGACACAGCAATGGGGCTGAGTGCTTAGAAACTGTGGGAGTTGCCTTGTGTAGCCAGACTGTTTCCCCATGGAGAAACTTTGCAGGCAGCATTAAAGTTGGTTATAGAGATACAGACACTCAGAGCTTAGTTTTCAAGATCAGGTTCTTAATTCAGCAATTAAACACCTGCATGCTGATCAGTGATTCAGAAAGCCTGTTGGCACTCACCTCTTTCAGTGGGTGTCAAGTGCCAATTTTAGGTCTAAGTGCAGATGTAGGTGCATGAAGGGTGGGTTTTGAGACTGAAAACTGGGCTCTTAACAACAACATGTTCATCTGCCTGCAACTCCTCTGCACAGCAAAATCAGCTGAGCATAAACAGGGAGGAGGTGAGGAATAAGGAGCACGAACCAGCTAATAGATGCCATTATGAAGCTGTCACATGGTGACTTGCTGCCTGACAAGGAAAATACTGTTCTGCTGAACAGGACAGCAAGCTCCTCGGCTCCAAATTTAGAACATTTCCTTGCTTTGCTCCCCTTTGCTTTCAGAACTAATTTTCAGTGCCCTCACTGGTAGGGTAAGCACATTGTTTAACAGATTTTGGCACCTTTTGAACCAAAGAGTCTGGCCACTGTTGGACACCCTTCTCCTATGGGGTAGAAGAGGCAGCCATGTACTCTACCTACCAAAGAAGGAGTGAACAAAAGTCCCAGATGCTACAGTTTGAAGGAAGAGAGGAAAAGAGTAAGAATTTTTGTTTGTTGGTTTGGTTTTTGGTTTTTTGGTTGGTTGGTTGATTAGTTATTTTTACACTGAGGGTGGTGAGACACTGGCCCATTTTGCCCAGGGAGGTGGTGGATGCCCCATCCTTGGACACATCCCAGGCCAGGCTGGATAGGGCTCTGAGCAACCTGATCTGGGTGAAGATGTCCCTGCTGGGGTGTTAGCAGGGTGTTGGACTAGATGAGCTTTGAAGGTCCCTTCCAACCCAAACTATGATGCTATGATAAAACACAGGCTGCAAAATGAGATGTCGAAGGCAGCAGGGCAAACACAGCTCCTGTCATTGGGTTTCTCCCTGATCTGGGGACAGATGGCTTGCAGTCTCTGGCTTGTGCTTCAAGATCTCCTAGGAGATGTGATCATGTATTTTCTTTAAATCTAGGCTGACATGCCAGTAGATTGAGCTACGTATATCACAGAATCAAAGTATGGATTGCTGCTTTACTCAATCCAATCCCAAAAAGAAAGGCAGGCTTGTCAGCATCACACTAATATCTGCTGGAACATTTCTTGGGTTAAGGGAAGAAATCAGTTTCAGGTCATGGGAGAGTGGGCTGTATTTCTGCGCATACCCAGCCAGATGCTGACTGAGAAAAAGCAACAATATTTAAAGTACGTAAGGCTCAGGGCAGGGACAAAATGCCACAAACATATTTGTGCAGGACCTGTTAGAGGGGGCAAAAGAGAAACCAACAAACAAAAGAGCCCAACCTGCTATAAAGAGCTTTGCGAAAGTCAATAAATGACCATAGGAAGACTTTACTGCAGAGAAATTTAAAAACAAACAAACAAAAAAAGCAAGCCCACAGTTCTTAGACTGCTTGTTAAATCCTGCCATAGCTAAATAACATCTGGCTGTCTATAAATACAGCAAGCCAGTCATTTACAATGGGACTATTCACTGTTTACAGAGCTGCATTTGAAAAGAACCAAAATGCAAAGTATTCATTGAAGCCTGCAGAGCATCTGCCTGCAATAGGCTTTAGATAAACCCAGCCTTACGCTCCAGTCATCTCCAAATTCCAGTATTTGGAGATCTTGTGTATGACTAGCTGACTTATTTTCCAGCATCACAAACACGTTACTGATGCAGGCAACATGGGAGCTTCTAATGTGCACAGAAACTTCTTGTGTGCAAAAGAACCACCTGGATCCCACTTATATTTAGGCGTGCATAGACAGTCCATCGAGCCAAATCAATGTTTTATCCAGGTAAAGCCCTTTGCTGGCTCAGGAAAAATGAAGTCATGCCTTACGTCAGGGATTTATTAGAAATGTCTTGGTTGTCATTGCACCATGAATCCCAACCTCTCAGTTCCGTGTGGAGAAAAATCAAGATGAGGTCTGTGTGCAAAACCAAGGGTCTCCATCCATGGAGGAAGAGCATCTTTATAATCCATAGGACCTGTGACACACAGTTCATTTGCTCGGTTCTACAGACCCTCCAGGAGGAAGTTGGCCAAGCCAGACCATTGCAATAGATATTTCAAACCAGGCTTTTTCATGCACGCTGGAAGTAATGAAGGCTGGTTTCCACCAACTTTTTCCTGTGCAGATATGCTGATGCTTAACAAAACTCATTAGATGCTTCCCCAGGGGCAAAGGAGGGACAGAGAGAAATTTTTTCCCTACCTACAATTCTGTTATGCACAAGGAGGATCTAAGTGCCTATGAGAGATCCATCTGTTGTGTTTAGATAAAAATTGCCAGAGAGGTTAAAAAGCACTCTTTGGGTGGAAAGGGAGGGGTATGCACAGCAAGATCAGATAACTCTCCCTTCCAGAGAAAAAAGTCAAACTGGAAAGGGATGTTTGTAGCTGATCATAGAAGCGCCTGGCGCTGAGGTGCTGCTCCTGTGTGGCGAGTCACTGCGGGGCTGCTCCGTTAATGATATTTCCCAGCAGGATGCTCCACGGGAGGTGGCACAGGAGGGCTGGAGCAATCACTTTTTGCTGTGAGAAGAACCAGAGAGCTGGTGAGGCTCCTGGCTGCTCTTGCAAAGATACATTCATCCGTGTCGAGATAGGCAACCTTCTGCATGTGTTGTAAAGATGCTTATAAAATAGCATTTAAAGGCACTTGAAAAGCTATTTCTGGCTGTTTCATCACAAATAGACAGAGGAATGGATCCTTGCTTCATGTTCTGCAGGACAAAGGAACTCTTCCAAAGGAGAATGAATTGCTTTGCAAGGTGCTGGGGAAAGGAAGTGTGTGAGCTCTGCTCCAACAAAATGCTGAAACATGTGAGGAATCTGAGGCTTTGAATTTTTGGGTTGGGTGTTTGGTTTGGTGTGAGGTTTTTTGGTGTGTGTTGTTTGTTGGTTTGGTTTTTTTAACGCTGCCATCCCTGGTTTCTGAGCACCTTCTCTATGAGGATCTTTTATATGAAGAAGAAATTTTTTGACCCTGAGGGTGGTGAGACCCTGGCCCAGGTTGCCCGGAGAGGTGGTGGATGCCCCATTCTTGGAGACATCCCAGGCCAGGCTGGGCGGGGCTCTGAGCAACCTGATCTGGGTGAAGATGTCCCTGCCCATGGCAGGGGTTGGACTGGGTAAGCTTGGAAGGTCCCTTCCAACCCAAACTATTCTGCAATTCCATGACAGCTAGTAATTCTAATTGGTAATTGGAGCCTGCTAATTAAATACCCTTCAGGACTGAAATAAATAAAAACAAACAACAAAAAATCAAAAGAAAAAAAATAACATGGATTATACCCATCCACAAAATCTGTACAACAGCTACCCTGGGTGCAGCAGGTTCATGGGGTGGGAGCTGTAGAGATTATACCTCTTGAATCACTGGTTTTGCTATTTTTTCCTTCATCAGCACCTCTCTTCTGTATTGTAGTTCGATGAAGACATCACTAAAGATGATGAAAATCTTCCTAGTGACTTCAGTGAGCTGTGGAATAGGTCAGCAGCCTCCCAAGTGCCTACAGGTTGGACATCCCATCTCAAGTAAGTCAGAGAGGATTTTGCTGCTATTATGGATCTCATACATTGCTTTCTTCCTTGGGAATATGACCTCTTGCTTTGTGTGTCAGTCCAGCAAGTTAAAAATGGGATAACTTGCTGTGGACCTGGTCAGAGATGGGTCAACTTATATTGCTTTTAACTTGTGCTTGCTCTTGGCTGTATCATGGGCAGTGAACCTGATGAGACCGGTGGTGGAAAATGCGCCCAGGATTGCCAAACTGAGCCTATATAGGCTGTGCTATCCTCCTACATCGTGTTCAAGCAGGCTGAACACATTGAAACTCAGCTTGGTAGCAGCAACTGCTATAAAATATGCACTACTTAAATATTGTCAGTAAATCAAGGAAAGCTGTCAGAAACTGGTGTAACTTTTGATGTTTAAAACAGTAATGGTAGAAGTTATTGCAGTTTTATGCATTTGAGAGGATGTTTTGCCTTTCTTTTAATTTATTTATGGATTTATTTTGCTGCCAGTGTGCTCTATAATGGAAAGTTTATTTCATCTTTAAAGAAAAACATGCTAAGTAAGATACATTTTAAATTAAACAGGAAATTGGCATATAGTGATAAAAAGCAGTAACTGAGGGTGTTTATGATGAGCTGCCTTCAGCCTATAGTGTTATGTACCTACAACACACAAGCAAAATATCTTGTTGAAACTTTTGTGTGGTACGTCTAGCCCAGAGGTCAAGAGATAAGAAACAGTAAAATTAGCAAGGAGGCAATTTTCTTCCTCAAATTAAGAGAAGGAAGAACATTCTGGATTTGAGACCTATGTGTCCTTTTCTTCAGGGAAGGGGAGGATATAAGCACAAGGAGAGTTTCTCATGAATTTTTAAGGCTGGAAGAGCTGGAGGAGCCCCAAAATATGTTCAGTATAGTAATATATTGCAGGAAAAACTCTTCAGTCTGAATTTAAAACATGACCTGGAAGAAAGGCTTTTATTTTACTGTTGGCGTAAGCTCTGGGATGACTTTAAAGTGTGTTTTATCAGGTCTTTCTATGATATAAACTTTTAATTAGTCGTAATTGGTGTAAATGGGGAGAAGTGTGTCAGAGGACCAGCATGTAAAATGAGAGTTGCATCCCTGACCTTAAGGAGGAGATGACAGTGGCTGGTGAATGTAGGTCTTGTAATACAAAATAGCAAATTAAGTGATTAGTAGTTATTGTTGCAAATAAAATAAACCCTGAAATTGGTGCTTTATTGTGTTATAAATTTCTTTTGCCTAGCTTTCCTCTGTAAATATTACGGCCTCACACTGTTGAGAGGCTTTTCCAGCCATAAAAAAGCAGGCTGCACATGACATTTGGTCCCAGCCTAGAAGGAGGAGAGTATTCCTGCCCAGGCAATCAGTTCCCCTATTAAAGTCCAACTCCATTGCTCTATTCCTCACGTTTTTTTATTTCTGTGGAGCTGTGCCTCATCAAAACCCTCATATCTTTGCTCAGAAGACCAGGATCCTGATGAGATATACGCTAGCCTAGGCCATGTGCTTCTATACATGTGTGATTGTGTATTTAAAACAGATTTTGAATAAAAATGAGCCATCATTCCATTTGCAGTTACTGAGTTACTGTTAATTCTGCAAAGAGAAAATGTAGGGCCTGTGTTATGCCCTGGACCAAGGCACTGCGGGGAAAATGCAGTGGGAGTGGAGGGGAGGAAAAGCAGCTTCAAGAAAACTCAATGGGAAAATCTACACCCTCTTTTTTTTTTTTTTTTTTTAAAGCTACCTAGCATAATATTAGGCATTTTTCCAAATGAGTATTGTTTTAAATAGTGTTCTGGGTTACAGCCTTCACAGTGACTGTGTCTGCCTGCGGACAGCAATGTGTGTCTCCATTTATCGCCTTCCTTTCTTACCTTGGCTCATCACCTTAATTTGCCACTGTTACCTGAGAGCCGACAGCTTCCAATTACAGTCACATTTGCAATGCCGATCGAAAACATCAGGGCTTGGTTTTCAAAGGTTTGGTCTGTTCTTTGCTGAACAAGTGTTCTCCCTGCAGTCCACTCAACAGCTGTTTCTGAGACTCTGATCTTTTTCACAGATGTGGTTTGAACTATTTCATGCTACAGCATAGTTTGGAACCCAAGCAATTCTCACTCAAAGTGTTATACAGTTACTGGAGGTCCCAGGTGCTGTTTTGAATGTTTTCTCCATTTATACAAATAAAATGACCTTTACAATTGGATCAAAGTTTTCTTTAATACTTTTCTCTAAGACAAAATAGATTGGAGATTTTTGCGGGTATAAGCTATTGAATTGCTCGTTGTGAAGTGGCTCCACTGATATGGAGACAGATGTGGAAAGAAATCATGGAGAAGTCAAGGCTGGCATCAGCAATGGTGAGGAAATGGGTCAGAGAAGAGCGTACGGGAGCTGCCAGTGCTGAGGAGGATGAGGACAAAGCTGCCCAGACAGATGAGTTGCCCTTTTCCAGATACTGCAAGACTTGAGACCAAGAAACCAGGCCTTTTTCCCAAATTGAGTCTTTCTGTCCTCTCAACCAGCTTCTAAAGAGGAGTGAGCAAGGGAAGAGAGAGATGTTGATGGAGAGCAGCTCCCCAAAGAGGTTCAGCATCGCAGGCTGTAGAGAAGCTGGGAAAGAGTCTTGGTGCTGTTCTAGAGAAGAAAGATGCCCCTGGGGAGAGTGTTTTGTGGGACCTCAAAAGCAGTTTGTATGGTTCAAGCTGGCTGAAGATGCATCTCCGAGATGATGCTCATCTTCACTGTGTCACCCTTTGTAGCCCTAGGACAACAACCATGTAGAGGAGCTGCAATATATGAGCTTGTGCATCTGAATGACTGTTTTCTTTTTCAAAGCACTAATTAGAAGATGGAGTGAAAGGAGAGACCAAGGGACATGCAGATGCCAGCAAGGAATGTGTTAAGTAGACAAAAGCAAAGGTTAAATGAATGTCTTCTCCCAGGAGCCAGGGCTACTAGGGAGAGCTGGTCTCATCCTGAAGTGAGTGGAGCATCCTTGATCTGGGAGAGGTTGCACTGGCCCTGTTAGTGGCACTCTGGAGTGTCTGCCGGTGCTTCTTGCACCTTCATTTCCCCTTTAAATGCAGTATAAAGGGCAATTCTGTCCCCATTTCAAAGGAATTAAGCTTATTTTGTGATGTAAGAGTCTGAGAGCAAAACAGAAAGGGACTGGCGGGGCTGTGCGGTCCAGAAGTGATCTCTTCCAGGCAGCTCTCTGTTGGAGTTAGTACAGTTCAATTAAAACTAGTTTGATTTTTCTGCTCCACAGCTCCGTTGCCCAAGTGTAGCATTGCCACCCCATGGGCAGATGCGGCAAGGACCCTATCAATTGTGTTTCATTATAAGAAAAGACTTGTCTCATTGGGTTTATCTCCATCACGAAACCCAATGAGAGAAGTGGAGGTGCCTTCCTTGGGGCACCAGATCCCTAGGACAGAAGAAAAGCCTCTGTAGTGGGTGGGACTGATTCCTGTGTGTTGTTTTTAAGAATGTTTTCCTCTGTGGCAAGGCTGGGGCTGTCACAAGCTGCATCGCTTACATATTTGCTGTTTCCCATCTAAATGTCATGCAGCACAGATAAATAACAAGCAGAGACACCTGTGCCTGCACTTCAGTTTATCATTTTCCTAATTATATGACATATTTAAGTGGGCCCAAACAGACTAAAACAACCACTTAATGGGAAGCTGGTATGACTGATTTACTAATAAAATTGGTATGCACTTAATAAATTGTGGAAGACCTCAGCGCACCTTTTGGATTTTGAGCTTGATCCTCTTTTCCATCACACTGATGCAAATAAGGAATGACTCCTATCACTTGGTGCCCACGTAGAGCCACACGTGAAGGTTAGGAGAGGGTAAGTTGTGGGAAAGCAAGATGTGTGCTTCCAGCCACCTGGATGATAAAGGAAGATCAATACTTACACGACCATCTGGATGGTCAAAGAAGAAATAATACTAACATAAGTAGATCACAGCAACTAGTCAAAATATAAAAGGCCTTGGGCTGGTTGTGCTGAAGTATGTTTTTCAAAATTGTAAAGAGTGATAGCCCAGACTTGTGAGAATGGTATCTCGGGCTGCATAACCACCCCCAAGTACATTTGATGTGTGAATGTTGTTTGACCTGGTCTGTGAATGAGTGGGAATGTGACTGAAACAGACACAAGTGTGGTATCTTTGTAATAACAATTATTGAAAAATCATCTTGTTCAACTTCTTAGTCCAGGCCTGTATCTTTAAGTCCTATAAATTGTCAATGGCTAATAAAGAGGGCCTCAGCCTGGCTCAGCTCTCTGCTCTGCCTGGCTCTGCACTCTTTCCTGAACACGATCTCTGCCTCTGTGTGCATCTTTGTCTGCGTCCTGGTGTGCGTCATTCCTCATCGTCACAGTAACTTGTTAGAAATGGAGCCAAACTGGAGGTGAAATGCCCTAGATAGCTTTGCCCTGTTGCTGTTGCAGAGCATCACAGGCTGCAAAAAGCAAAGAATAAGGAGTGTAAACCTTGGGACTTCTTAGTGTGTTGCTGCCCCATCCTTGAGTCTGACTACCTATGAGCTGGAAACCAGTTTGGCTGTGGGATGAAGGGCACAGCAAAAGGCAAGAACAAAACAGTTTTGAAGCAAAATACCTTTTAAAAAAAAAAAGTTTCTGCATTACCTGGCAGGATTAGGTACTTTGCCTTTCTTTATGAGCCATGGAAACAAGATAAAAATAAACTATGAATGCAGCCCTCTGAAAACCTTGGAAGCTGCAAAATACAAACATGCAGAACTGGGAGAAATAGAATACCAGAAATGTGTCTGAAAGAACTGTTTCCTAAGGCAATTTTGTTCTTGCCTATGCACAATGAATCACTGTCCTTTCCAAGAGAAGCTATGTTGAAAAGGGAGCATGAGAGAGACCATTACAGAGAGGCAGGGAGGGAGAAACACAGATCTTGCAGAAGAGATTTATTACACTTATCAGACGATTCTAGGAAGGTTTCAGTGTGCTTTCGTCATGATTTCTCCACATGCTGAGCATCCTCTTGTGCCAAGTCGACTGCGTTGCCTTGCAGCCCTTCATGAATCACGTCTGTGCCACACAGGTTTCCGAAGAGCTGTGAGACTTAATGAGAACTTTTCCCATCTCCGGCATGGAAGAGAAGCTGTCAGGTCTGAACTGAATGAACGGCACAGGCTACTTTTTTTCTGACGTTCTCTTTCAGCTCTTCTTCCCCTGAGACTTCCCATCATCCTTGTCCCATTGTAAAAGGGTTGATCTTGAAAGAGAAAACACAATTTTGAAAGGCCTTTTTTTTTTTTTTCTTAAGTCAGAACTGACTGACAGGGAGACAATTCAATAGTAGGAGATGAAACTGGGGATTAAAAAATAGTAGGGGAGTTATTAATATACACAAAACAGTGCTGAGATAAGCATCTGTAAAACAACTGTTTTCCCACATAGCTTACCGCAGTGAATAACACCTTTTCTGAACATCAGCAAGAATATCTCCTTGGCCAAAGCCTACCAATGACCATCTCAAATGTAGGTTGCCCCTGGCTTGCAGGTTGGAGCTGGGTAGAAACGAAGCTCATAAATTACTATCACTGAATTGTAGAGAACTCCAGTATATTGAAGCCCACAGGATCAGTGTCAGAGGAAGACAGAAGTTACAAAATGTGTAATTATTTTGCAGGACGATTCCAGTATTGGTACCATGCTTTTGTCTTTTTAAAATGCTGCTGGCAAGAAACTTTTAGATTTGAGAATACTATTGGTTTTATTGCAGAGGCCGCAAGCACAACACACTAGTGCATATCTTAAGTGCAGCATTGCATGTTTTAAACAATAGCTTCGAGGAAGAAAAAAAAACCCGTGGCATTAAAAGTTGAGATAGAGAACCTCTGAATCACTTTTGTTGGCACAGAGAAAAATGTCTACCCTAGCCCTGATCTGCCAGAGGTTTATTGCGTTTCTTCTCCTGGACCTCTTGGAGATGCTACGAGCTATTCCAGGAGGTGCCAAACCTCCCATGGTCTCAGACAATCACTCCAGGAGTTGAACAGCATCAGCTAAAATGCAGAATCATGCTCTTTGTAGGCTCATTGCTACAAGCGGCATGTGGAAATGGAGATGTTGGCTCTGGGCTAAAGGATCTGTGAGATGGCTCCTAGAACACAATGTGCAAAGCAACTCCAAGAACTACAAGATTCAAAAAAAAAAAAAGAGGGTAAAGCAAGGGGGGAGGTAGACCTCTAAACCTGTACATTAGAAATTAAGCACAGCAGTAGGAATCACTGTGTGACAGCAGATTACTCTCTAATGTACAAATTCACCCAGTTATTTAGATACCTAACTCCCATTAGTTTAAAGAGACTTGACAGGCTGCCCTTTTATAATTTTATCTTTTTTGGCATTAATTTCTCACCTGTGCAAAGAGGGGATAATAGCTTTCCTTTTTACTGGGGTGATGCCAGCAGATATGCCAGGGATAAACATATTAAAGGCTGAGGAAAGAACAGAGCAAACTCGTTGCACATACATGGGCGTCTGAGCTGTCGAACTGGTTTTAGGGCAGAAATTGGAGGATCTAACCCCTGTGCAAGGTGAGGAAAGAGATTTGGATCAAGTTGCTGTTCACAGCTCAAACCAAAATTTGAGGGATATGCTCCAATACAAGGTAGCTCTTCTAATTTTTTCTTAATTTAGAGGTTAGCATTTCTCATAGGGTTTATCTTCATAGACCTGACCCTACTGACTCTGTGCTATAATATGCCTTTGTCTTGTTGTGACCTCTTAATACTTGGGAGACATGAGCTGTAGCTGCTATGAAAATATTTTTATTGCTTTTCCGAAGCTTTCCTTTACCGTGATGTCCAGGAAAAAATCCAATCTTCTTTTACTTCACTTCTTATCCTTGCCCAAATCTAAATAGCAAATGTGGTGTGGCAGTTACAGACCCCCCTGAGCAGATGGGGCTATCAATGGGGCCACTGATGGTTCTTCAGCACGGTTTGTCCCCACTGTCCCTGTCCCCCCAGGCACGGTGACTCCTCACGGTCACCCCCCCCAGGATGGGGGGCAGAAGGGGGGGAGCCCTGGTAACAGACAGGGCCCTCAGCCAATGAAGTGCCTAGGCCCAGGGAAGCTTCTGGAACAGCTCATAATGGCTGCAGGCAGGTGTGCCTGGGCTACAAAATGGCAGCCATGCTGGAGGGGTTGAATATATGCAGAGATGAGGTTCTTATGGGCACAGGTTAGTGCCAGGGTTGGGTTAATGGTTGGACTTGAGGGTCTTTTCTAACAGAAATGATTCTATGATGTTTCAGGTGTTACCACTAAACTTATCAGAAAATACTTTCTGTTTTCCTTGGCCTTACAATATGCTTTTGTAGGTTTGCTCTTCCTCTTTTTCCCAGGAATTGTGTTTTAACTAGACTCTGTTAAAGGCATGCTCTTGGCACTGCTGGGCCTTTGAATCAGGTATGATAAATTCTGAATGGTGTAAAAGCAACTTGCACTGAGGTGGGGGAATAAGATTTCTATTCCAGGCTTTGCATTTCTTTTTCCCCCAGTTTCATTTCCTTGACCTTTGCGCAGCTGTTCTTGATGCCTACCCCTGCGAGAAGAGAATTTCTCTTTTTCTCTCTCATTTGAGTTAAGAGATGCTAAGGAGCAATTCAGAGACTAGGCTGGGAACTTTCAGTACCTTTACTCCTGAAATACAGCTGATTGTGAATGGTCATGGTTTCTTAACTGCTAATAGGAAAAGAATCTCTTACAGTTGTTAATTAACACAGGTCTAGATTTATCATTATTTCAGCCAGATAGCCTCGGGATAAATTTAACCCTTTGCTCTTCTGGTAGCGGTTTAAATGACTTCGCCTCGTTCGAGCACGTAGGATGAGTTTTTGGCTGAGTTCGTCAATGGTGGTGGAGGCTGCTGCCCCGGTGCCCTGAAATTCAAGAGAATTTTGGTATTACTCATCCCTGGGGTCAGACTCTGATTATCGCAGTAATGGGTAGCAATTACCAGGCTTGCAGTAAGTTGCAGAGGTCTATCATTTGAGAGTCTTGATTGCCCAGAGCAAGAACGAATTGCATTTTTTGACCCATTAGTGATCTCCAATTTTATGCAAAGTATTGCTGCTTGATTCATTTATTGAGGTTAATATTGAAAAGCTTTGCTTGCTTTGAATACTTGTCCTCTTAACATTTGCAATTAACAATGGTGCAATAGGGAGAAATGAAAGATCGATAAAGCCTCTCTTATCTTTTTCTATCCACCTTGTCAGGCAAATTTCTGTTGCGTAAAAGGGCCGCGGTGTTGGGTTCATTCTGCAGATGGATTTTTTTGGGGGGGGATGCTACTTGCGAACTTTCCATCATTTGTATGTCGGATTTCCTTGCTAACTCCTACCTATGTCAAAGGTTAATGGAGGACTGTTATGTGTGTAATTGTGCCTCACCAAGGAAAGGGGTCAAATAGGTTTATAGGGATGAATCGCTATTGATTGCTAGGAGTATTTAAAATAATTGGACTCAGGCAATCAGATTATACAGTTATGATTACGAGATGGGGCTATATGAGCCATCTTGCATGCTTGACACAGATTGTATCTGATCCAGGTTCCTTTTGTCTTTAATATGCTGAGTTTTTACTCGTTTCCTTATTAAAACTGGGACTAATTAGATCAAGTTTTAGGCAGTGGTACATACAATTGGCTAGAAATTCCTGCAATAATATGTAGCTCCCAGTGAATGCATGGAGAAATGTGCCTTCCCTTACATGACTTTTGAATGAGGGAATAAATTGGGTGTTAAAGCTGGATGTTAACGAGGTCAGACAGTATTGCAACAAGAATTCGGGCATCTCTCTGAGATACCCTCGAAGCGTGAATCACTCTCCTGTCCTCATAACTGTTTGCTGGTGGGGTGTTTAAAAAAAAAGGCATCGGGGAGAGGAATGAATAACCAGCAAGCAAAACCTGCTTGCTCTGCATTAACAAACAGTGAGGAAATTCATCTCGCTAAACTTTCAAGCAGGCACTTGAATTGTTTATTAAACAAATTGTTTTTGTTTAAAGGGTGCCTAAGGATCACAAGTTCCCCTTACTTTGCAGGTTACACTAGGAGGAACATTTACACTTCTGAGCTTCTGATAAGCTGCAGCCATGTAGTGCCAAGTGAAGACACATGCAATAACCCAAGACATTGTGAACTGGAAAATCTACCCAGTTAGTTAAAACAAAGGGAAAATAACACTTTGAGGAGCTGCTTTAATTGCCACATGAAGTCTTCTAAAAAGAATGTAGAAAAACTTCACAAATGTGGCTGTGAGCTAGAATCCGAGTTCATCACTATCAAAAGAAAGACAGCGTGAAGCAGTGTGGGCTTTTTGGGTCAGGAAAGAAGAACAAGCTTTGTGTTGTGTGTTTGTGTGTGGTGTTTTTTTTGTGGTTTTTTTTTTTTTTTTTAATTTGCTAAACTATAATTGGCCTCACTAGTATAATCTGGAGGTGAATAGCTCGCTTATCCCTGCCATCCAAGCACTTTTTTCGTAGTCCAGACCCACACAGTTAATTGTAATGTGACGTCCTTTTGAATGCATGGTGCACTGAAGGAAACTGCAGCAACCGCAAGTTGTAAGCGTGGGAGTGGGATGCTCTGCTTCAGCAAATGGTACTGAAAAGGGTTAAGGCTGTTAACACTTGAATGTTATTAGTTAGATTTTAAAAAGCTTGCAGGCTGTTATGCTGGAGGAGGGTAGAAAGTTCCTATGTCTCTTAGCATGGTTATTTCAGTCTCACGGTAGACA
Organism: Pampusana beccarii; assembly: GCA_013399365.1. Taxonomy (NCBI): domain Eukaryota; kingdom Metazoa; phylum Chordata; class Aves; order Columbiformes; family Columbidae; genus Pampusana; species Pampusana beccarii. Next base: position 60,301 of record VWYH01009160.1, read on the forward strand.
CAGAAAGTTGGTATTTTACACTGAAATATTTTGGTAGGCAGAAACACTGTCCTTGAGTGAAAGTTTGAATGCTGGAACAACTGGGATATCCACGGGGAGATCTCAGCAATATTCAGGCTTCCCTACATACCCTCCAGTTACCACCAGCCCTGCACACACCCTTTAACACGTTTATAAAAGCTAAAATGGGGTAAGGAAAACCACTTTTTATTTTTTATCTGCATCACTCTCTGTGGCTTGTGAAATGTTTTATCAACATTTGTAAATCACATTGCTCGTCTAGTAAATGTGTAAGTGCTGGCTTTGGGTGAATAAAGAAGAGCCGTGGCAGGATGCTTGCAGATTTGCTTTACCCCTGAAAAGAGGGCTTTGTCCCTGAAGAGCTGAAAACCTTCACTGGTAGTTTCTCAGTGAAAGCACTTTTTCCTGCACAATATCTCAAGTTTTTTGTCTGAGAAGCAATTGAGGTCACACCTGCAGTGGAAATTAGGAATTGATCTTCAAATCATGTGTGAGCAGGGCCTTGCCAAGCCTTGTTAGTGTGGCCATTCCCAGCACTGCTGAGCTCCTGGTTTTCAGGGTGGCCGGTTCGTCCCCATGCTCTGACACCATCCACCTGCATCATCTCTGGAGCTAATGAGGGGTGGAGTGTCGACTTGTGCCACCAGGCCAGCTGGCAGGCACCTTAAAATGCATTTTTCTCCCTGCATTACGTTTGCATAAAGGCAACCTGTGGGAGAAGATGTGCTGTGCACAAAATGGTTCCTTGAAGGCCTCTACAAAAGAGCCTCAGATGTAACCTAATGTTGCATTAAAGGGAGCACGGTGGGGGAGAGAAGACCCCCAAAACCCCTAAAAACTGAGCAGAACGGCTGGTTTTGAGGAGAGCCACAGGATGGTTGAAGGGTCACAGGCCTCTTGACATGGATGCTGCATCTGAAGGAGAGTTTCCTGTTGACAAGCAAGGTGAGGCAAAGCTTTGGTGTGATGTTATGGCTCTCTCTGTGCTCACAAAAATGCCCCTTGCAAGCACTCGTGGCTTGGGTTGACAAGCCAGTATTTTTTTTTTTAATTAAGGAATATCCCTTTACTCCTTCCACAGAATGGCTCAGTGAGGAAGGATAAGGCCAAATTGCTGTTGAACTGAATGAGGGCTGTGAGACTCTTCTTCTCCACTTTGTAGTAGGAAATGTGAGTTATAAGGTGTATTAGGTCAGACTGTGGACATTTGCTTTATTTCTTCAGAGCTGGTCAAAGATATCTTCTCCAGAAGCCAGTTTTTCTGGGAAAAGCTGCTTTTTCCTAAGGACAGTCTGAACAGTAACTACTATCTAACAGATTTGAGGCAATTTGAAGGAAAATAATATAGAAAGTATGGGGAGAAGAGGAACACAATGATTTTTGTCTGGAAAAAAAAGTCTCCTTTTTTCCTCTGAAATAATGAAGGTTTAAAAAAGAAAAATTGAAATCTTTTCTGAAAGTTATTCCATCAAAAGGCTTCTGTTCCTCTGAAACGCCCGCAAAGCTTTCTCATAGGTGTGTGTTAGCCTTCATTCCCAGTGTCTATGCTCAGAGCACCTGTTGTAGGGCAGGACCTCTGTCTGCGAAGTGCTTGTTCAAAGGCAGAAAAGAAAGATAGTCTCTGCTGCAGGGTTTTTAAATCCCACACTCCTAGTCTTAACCTTGCTTGGTATTTTGAGTCCTGCGGCAGCTTTTGTGATGCTGATGCTGTCGAGTCGTTCACGACACTGTATTAATAGCTAATATGTTTTGCTTTCTGGTTGCAGCATGTCAGTAATCTGCTTACTTACAAATACCTGCTCTCTAGGGAGAAAATAAATCACAGGTATTTTTTGAAACCAGTGCTGATTCAATACTTAGGAAATGCATTTGGTAATAATATTGGCTGTAATCCTTCTGAGGGAAATTAATTATAAACATGTAGCAAGGTGATCATGGAGCCATTCTTGCTGTGACATTGAGCGAAGAACACCAAAGCGAGCAGAAGGGTGGATTGAATTAAAACCCAAGTGTGTCGTGTTTCCAGAGGCCTTGTGGTATGCTGGGAGATGTCAGTGCAGCGGGGAAAAGGCAAGTTGGCTTGCACAAAATAAGGATTTCTAATGTGACGTTATTATAACATGATGGCTGATGTGCTGGCCCAAAGATAGAGACTGCTTCTGATAAGGTGGTGGATGCTCTTCTTCAGCGAGGATGTGGGCAGAGAAAAAAAAATAATCTTTTCTGCTTTTATCCTTGTTGCTTTATTTTGATGTTGTGTGGGGTTTTTTTGTTTTGTTTTTTATTAGCAGCCAAACATGTTCAAATATCTGGAATATTAGATTAGGCACAGGATTAATGGGCTGAGCACGAGGGAGGTGGTTAAAAGTATAGGAGAAATGCAAGTGACCTAAGTTGCTTTCTGCAGCATTTAAGCCCTTTCTTAAAGCTTCCAACTCTGGTTTTAGTGAGGACCAGGTGGTTTATATAGATGTTGTTCAGCTCTTTGTGCCCTCAGTGTTTATATGACTCTTCTTTTGTCTCTTCCTTTGCCATCTCACCTTTGGGCAATTACATCTTCTGTGAGATTTGAAGTATGTTGGGGAAAGAAAAGCAGTTCAAAGAGAAGCAAAAAATACCAAAATCAGGATACTGCCACTGTTTTTCAAGAAATTACCACATTGCCATTTTTTCCCTTTATTTTTAAGAGGTTAAAGCTGAAAGCACTGATGATGCAAAGATTTATGTTCATTTAGCTTTTCCAAGTAGTCACATTGACATAATTTGAATAATTTCAACTTAACATATCCGTGTTGATTTTAAATAGATCACAGTCCTTTGGGAAAAATTATCCCCTCTTGCATAGTTCATTCCTCCAGCTATCTGTAGAAGAGTTTGTTTTTTGTCTTTTCTTTTTTTGGAAATACATTGTGGAATGAAAATTCAAGGCTAAAACCCTTCAAGAAATGTGATTTGCTATGGCTGAATGGCAGGTGTCTAAGAAGATGATGCCTTTCACATCTGAGGTCAGTAATTTGGTAGCACAGGCCAGAAAGTACCCCATGAATGTGCTCCTCAGAGGCTGGAAAACACCCAAAGTTTGTGTTTGAGGTACAAGAATAAAAATTGATGCTGGTGTTGCAAGATTCCAGTGTCTTACCTTTTAATTTAGCAGAGTCTGCAGGTTGCCAGGTCTCTCTGAAGGTCTGACATTGTCCACTCTTCTGTTTAAAAACGTCTAGATGGAAGGAAATCCCTTAAAACTTTGCTTTCTCCTCCTTTGCTGTAGCTCCAAGCTGAAGCCCCCCAGGCAGCTTGTTTGGGTCTGAGATGCTGGGCTGACAGCTAACCAAAGCATGCCAGGATGCTGGAGCTGCTAGGATGCTGGTGGGTTCATTATTATTAGTTTTGTATCCCCACAAGGCTGCTTCCCCTGAATACTTGATAATGCCAGAGCTTTATCCATATGGCATTTCTGCATGGCCCTGCTCTCTCTGTGTCTGCATGTGATTTTTATCATTTAGCCATGACACTCAGCCAGATCCCTTTTTTTTACCTGCCTGGTTAATTCAGGGGAGGGGGAAAAATAAAAGGAATTGTTTTCTATTATTCATCACAGGTGAAAAGCTCTATGTACTTTGAGCAAATCCAAGGGGGAAGCTTTCTTGTATTTTATGATTGTACGTGCGTCATTACGGGAACCAATTACCCAGGAACGGGTTTCTGAACACCTAGATGGCCTGTTTATGCTTCGGTGGGTTTTGCCAGTTTAGACACATGAGTTGAGTTAGGCTGGGAAACCCCTTACGGAGAAATAAACTTATTCAGTGGGGAGTCACTATCCAGTGCAGATTAAAGCGTTTGCCTGGATGGAGCACATGAAGCTTGCAAAGGAGTTTTGCAGGGGTAATAATCTCTGGTTTAGGGTGGAAAACTTGGCTCTGCTCAACTTTCCTGCACCTCTGTCCAATGTGAACCAAGCCTGAGATAGCTCTAATAGTGCCTGTGTAAGGTGGTGGACAAAACCTGGTGGCTTTGGGCCATTGCAGCCCGTAGAAATTAATGTCCTTGGAGCAAAGTGGGCAGAACTTGCTTCAACCCAGGGACTGGTGCAGCAGCTGATGTCCCTGCAAAGTGGATTTGTGTTACTGATGGGTTAGCACAACTCCTCTTCTGACATCTCAGGTGGGTTTTCTAGGCTTCAACCCTGGTTTGGAATTTGTAGTCTTGTTCAGTCTCTGGCCATGGCTTGACAGCCATTTATACACATGAATAATCTCCATTGCTGATAAGGAATACCAAAATATTTTTTTTTCCTTTATATAAGTGAGGAAGCTGAGGCAGAGACTGATAATTCAGACCAGACAAATGAATTCTCCTATCCTTAAAAATCCATCATTTTTTGATGCAGCTTGAGAACACAACACAAACTTGGTGGAAACTATTCCAATATTTCGTTGTGCTGTTGTCAGAGTTGAGCATCTTGAAAACTCCTGGAGTTGAGCATCTTGAAAACTCCTGGAGTAAAAAATCCTTCTGCCATGTGGTGTATCATGTGCTCCTTGGCTCCCTGTGGTGCCAGCCTTGTTCTCTGCTTCACTCTGGTTATTTACACAGGGTAATGAAGGAAGAAAATATTTTCTGCTGTCTTGGGAGATGTAGTGCAGAGTTGACCAAGTGCCGATGCCTGCTTAGGCTGCCTGGTAAATCTGTGTTAAAAATTAGGAACAGGCTTACGTAACTTAGATAATGTGAGAGTGGCTGAGAGATTTCATGGACGTTGTTCTTCTCTCACATCCTTGTCCTCCTTAAACCAGCTGTAGCCACATCTGTGTTTCTTCTTAACCTTCTGACACAAGTTCTCTGGAGAAATGAGATGTGTTGGCACACTGCAGCTGCCACACGTGAGGTGTCACTGGTGCACTCGTATGCACAAAAAACACTGGGAGATACAGAGATAAGAGAAGCCATTTTGCAATTACCGCTGATTTTTCTTTTCCCACCATCAGGTACATAATGCAGAAGACATTGGGTACAGGCTCCTAATAAACTATGATAGTTTTAATAAATTTAACATGCTCAGTAGATTTTTCCCTAAGGGAATTACTTACAAGGAGTAAAGATGATTAATATGAGGATTTAGCTGGACAAAACAGATGGTGCAGCAAAAAAGGCTCAAAGTGTTTCGCGTGCTTCAAAACTGCTCTTATTTGGTGCTAATGAAGAGACTGTTATCTCCTTGTGTGTTAACTCTCTGCTGATTCTACAGCATCCTTTTGTGCCCTGCTCTTCCCCTTCCTTCCCCTCACTAGGAAAAGTGCCATCCCCAGAGCATGCTAGCTGCTGTATGATAAACAGATAAGTAAAACAAGATATTGTACAGATTTTAATAGACATGATGATCTGCTGGTGTGCAGAAACCATGACCTACCTTGTCTTCACTAATGTGTCTTTAGCACTTGGACAGCAGCCACTGTCTAAAACCAAATTCTCAGCTTGCTGGGATCACAGGCTGTTGGGGTTGGAAGGGACCTCTGGAGATCACCTAGGCCAACCCACCTGCTAAAGCAGGTTCACCAGAGCAGATCACACAGGAAAGTGTCCAGGCAGGTTTGAATGTCTCCAGAGAAGGAGACTCCACAACCTCTCAGCCTGTTCAGTGCTCTGGCACCCTCAAAGGAAAGAAGGAACCTCCTGTGTTTGTCTGTGCCCATTGCCCCTCATCCTATTGTTGGGCACCATCATGTCTGAGATAGTCCTTGTCTTTTCTGCCCTGCCTCATGTCTTTTCCTGATGCACCAGGCATGTATCAAGCCCTCTGTTCCTGGTGTAAAAACAAGTCTCGTTATCGCTTTTAAACAGATCTGGCTCATGCCCATGCCTGCTGTCTAAAAAAGCACAGGGATGGCCCCATGAGAAGAGCTGTGTGCTAAAGAGGCAACTTGAAGGGAGGAGCAGCCCCAGTGGACTGGGTTGCTCAGAATGACCTTTGGATCTTCACAATGTTGACCTGACACAATCAAGATGATACAACTAAGCACTTATTGATTTTTATGTATGTGGGGGGCTCGGATATGCTTGGCATGCCCCGGTCTCTGGAAATGGAGTGAAGATTTTTACCGGTGGTTTCAGGAGAGAGCCGCAAAAAGTGCCTTTGAAAGTCCTACTTTCAGGTTGCTTTTCAATGCTAACATAAAAAAGATGTACTTCCTGTGTCATCTAGAGTTTTGTAAAGGATGACAGATGATACCAAGATCAGATGTTGGGCTTTACAAAGACTTTGGGTTGTTTTCTTTCTTTCTGCACAATTACTCATTGCGAGCTGTCCACACTGGGGAGCAATGAATTAAATTTTCCTTCAGAGTTCATACTGAACTAAATAAAAACCAATTAAGTACCAGATGACACTGACAAGGCTGGATTTTTTTTTCTGACCAATATTTGAACACTAGAAAACTGTTGGAGAAAAGAACTATTCAATTCCAAAGTGTCCTCATTTCTAGTATTTAATTAAGTGGTGATCTAAATGATATCATATCTTTACAGCAGAATAGGACAGGGGGAAAAAAGCTCTACTCACTGCTTTGAATATCTCTGCTAATTAGAGGAACAGTGCTTTCATGTAGCAAGTATTATCTTGTGTTGTAGGAAGTCTTCCCTGTCTGGTGAGATGGGGAAGAAATGGCAGGAAAAGACACAGAGGATCTGCTGTTGTTTATTCAAAAGCACCAGCCCATCCTACAACTAAACCCAGATGCTGTCTCTGAATGCTCATACATAGGCACTGGGGTTTCCCAATGACGTGATGTCCAAGCAGTGGTGTGGGGTGGGGTGGGGTTTTTGTTTGTCTAAATTTTTGTTTTGTTTTAAGATTTCTGAGATGGTGATAACATAGGGGAGAAAGGGTGAAAAAGCTTATGCTTTTCCAGGCTGCTGCAAACTGAAGGGCCTAAATTGGCTTCTGTGTGGGGAAATCTCAAATGAGTTGCTGTTCAAAACTCCTTGAAAGCAGCAGATACAGAATAAAATAGATAAGCTGGAAGGGTCAGGCAGAGCCAGGGACATGGCATGTGCAATACTGAGCCACTTGTGATGGAGTTCTGGCAATAGGGTCAGGTCTTAGACATAAACTGGACCCAGAGGCAAGTCAGGCAGTTGTTTGAAAAGCTGACAGAGGTTCATCTACCCACTGCTCTGTTTAATCACTCATGCAAAACTCCCCAACTTTATCGTGAAATTTCGTGTGACTCGTTTACGTTAATAAATTGGTCTTATCCATGGCCGTTCACCAGCAAGAACACACTTGGCCTTGTGTCACCCCTTTCTGCACTCTTGATATATTTGCCCCAGATCCAACGTGTTTCCTTGAACCAACCAGACAATTTCCTTTAAATGTCACTTGGTCAGATGAGTTTTCTCAACGTCAAGAGCTGAGATTGCTGCACAGGAGAGGAGGCAGAGGGGTACAGGGAATCTTGTTTCCTTGTTTTTTCAGGGAGGGCTGATACTTCGGTATTCTTTTAAGTTGTCCTACTTTTTTTGCCCAAGAATGTTTGTCAAGGTCATCCAGAATTGTTGTCAAAAAAATAATAATAAAGGGGATTGTGCAGACAATGATTATTCTTCACTCATACTTTATGAAAACTTTCTGCTCCATGGTATAAGATTATTTTTGATTTTTTTTTTAAGTGCAAAGCAGATGCTCCACTGTAATGAGAGGAAACAGAAATGGAAAATAAGGAGGTTCATACTTAAAGAAATGAACAGATGCCAGGAGTGGAAAACAACAAGGTTAAAAAAAACGAATACTTTGAGTAAACAACCTAAAACAAATAGAAAAAAAAATAAAACAAAAGCAAAACAAAAAAAACCCCAAAAAACAAAACAGAAAGGAACCAACCGACACAAGGAGCCAGCCTGCACCAGTCTGGAGCTGGGATTAATCAGCTCCTCAAAGTTTTTTGCCTTTTTTTTTTTTTTTTTTTAATAAATGGAAGTTGAAAATGAACTTTTCTTTGTAATTTTGCGGTATACCTGCATGTGGATGACAGATGGGCTGAAGTTGTGATGCAGAGTCCCCAGAAGAGCCAGAACAGGGATTCAGCATCTTTTGGATGTTCTGTTGATTCCTTAAAAATGCAGTTTTACTGCTGAGCTTCAGGGTGATTCAGGATTGACATGAGGAGGAAAATTTTTACACTGTGGGTGGTAAAATGCTGACCCAGGTTGCCCAGAGGTGTGGTGGATTTGGCATGGGACAACCTTTCTCCCCACATCAGCTGGTGCAAGTTGCTTTTCTTTCCAGTCTCTACCTGTTCTTCCCTCCTGTCTCTGCTCAAATGTGCATCTGCACAGAGAGGAGCTTGATGCGAGGCCTCTCCAGATCTGCATTTCTGCAGAGCCACCTTCCTGGCTAACAGAAGCTGCTCTGTTCTTCCCTGTTAAGGGGCTTTGCATAGCACACAGACACTATTTAGGGAAAACAAGCCCCAAACACAGCTGCTGGTATGTCTGAAAGGGGTATCAGTGTTGAGCTGCACGCTACCAGCTCTGCTTTCTTCTTCCTTGCCACTGCCCAGCATTTCCCTGTGCAAAGCTGGTGTCCAACCTGGGTAGTGGGGATGGCACAGCCGTATCCTCTGCCTCAGTGGTACCTGTGCTGGCAGCAAGCAGGGAGAAAGGGAACAGCGAGCGCTGATCCACGCCGTGGCAGGGGACCAGCTGTTGGCTGAACCCGGGGCTGCGTGGCCTTTTCTGCTAGAAAATCCTTGAGTAAAGAGCACGTGTTCTAAGTCACCGATGAATTTTGCTCCCTGACATTTCTGTGATAAGGAAAAGAAAAGACAGGCAGCACCCGATTTCTGAAAAACATTAAGACATTTTTGCAAGCTCTTACATATTTTTAACTCGGTACCTCATTACCTGCTTTTGAATAAGGTTATTATTCATTCTGTATAAGATCTCCTCCCCTCTCCCTGTCATAATTTATCCTTCTTAATTAACAAAAGGCATCAATTAAAATGTCAAATATACTCTGCCCAGAACATGCCAAAGCCACGCTCCATCATAACATCCCTGCGTGGCTTGGCAGGGACAAGGATAGAAAATCTTGTCTGAAACGCAATTACTGCAACCCTGTCTGTAGGTAAGGATGGCATTTGTCTTGCACAGAGGAGCAGACCTGACAGCTGCAAAGCTTTCTTCTGAAGATCTGCCTGGTTTAGACAGTTGACTGCTTGAGGCAGGGGAAAGCTCATTGTGTGGGATTTATCTGAAATTACTTTAGCCACCTGACCCTGGGGGTTGGTCAGTGCTGGGTATCTGGACTCCCTTGAGAGTCATCAAGAGCTGAGGAGGGGAGAGGAGTGTTACTGGAACATCATGCAAATCCCTGGTTTGTGTGCCTATTTTAGGATAGAATGAATGGCCTTCTCCTGCAGAGAGACAGGTAGCTCCAGGGGCAGTAAAACCTGGCCTGAGCCCCGAATCTCCCTCCAGCTCAGTGTACCCAGCATGCTGGGACTAGGTCGTTATTTTTTTGACAGCTGAAATGAGGTGAGGTGTTCTCAGAGGGTTTTGTGCAGTAGAAATACAGGCTGACTCTTCATCGTGGGCTGTTCAGGATGCTTAATCAAAATATGTCACAGCAAAGGGTGTTTAGAGGACATGACCATCATTTTCTAGGAACAAATGGTACTTATCCACTAGGGCCTAATGATACGAGCCCGTTGCTGTGAATACTGTGCTTATTTTGGGTCTGTTATCTAAGACCAACTGTAATTTTGGCTCATGCTGATGGAGGAGGAATGCAATTTGTACAGCCCAGAAGAAGCTGGTAATGTTCTTCCAACACTAATTCACAAGGTAGCTCTAAGCAAGTCCCTGTACCTGTGCCCCTGCTTTCCAAGGCAGTTTGCAGAATAAGCTTTAGCAGCTTGGCAGGGACCTGCAGATTATCTGTTAGGTCTTTGGATGACATTTTTTACCTTTTTTTAGTCAGAGACTCAAAGCTTGTAAAAGCTTTTCACATCTTGGGCACCGAAAGAAGACCCAGAATACTTCCCTGGTAAAACACAAACTGTCAGAGCAAATGACTCTTGCTTCTCCCAGCAAAAGGCAGGGCAGCGTTCAGGCTTTAAACTGATTTAGCAGAGACAATCTGAAACTCAATAATTACTTTTTTTCAAAACCATAAATGCAGTTAATCTGCTGTGCGCACACCTCAAGGGGCTCCCATGGTATTAAGCCAAGGTCAGAGCACCTTTTCTGAAGAGAGGCCGATGTTTTGTGTCTCTTCACATTTGGCAATGGGTGTACCTGGTGGTTTGCCGCTGCTGCTTTTATTTTTGAGACCTCCCCTCAATCTGTGTCTCTTGTTTAGTCAAGTTTCACTCAGATGAGGCTGAGAAGGCGTAGGGCAAAATAAAACAGCATTTGCACTTCCTGGCATAAAATAATTCTGATGGGCAATTGCAGTGTCTTGTTCATTCAAGCCATGAGTATGCTCAACCCATTTCCAGTAGGTGAAAGCCTCAGATTAGGAAATCTGTGTTTGTTTGGTTAATTCAGTCAAAAAAAGCTTTGTTTGAGAAGGCATCTCCACTCAGCAAAATATCGAAGTTTATACTGAAATTCAAGCAAATGCTGAAATCCTGCTGAAGATAAAAGGATATTTAAGGTGTGTAATGGTAGCTATGTGCTTAAATATTTAGCTAACAAGAGTGGTACTAAGCAGATGCTTGCTTGACTTTCTTGAATGGAAACCCAAAAGGGTTTCGCAATAGGCAATATCCAGAATCCAGGTTGATAAGATGTTTGGAGCGCTGGGTGGATGCGTCTGTCTGCAAGTGGCTTCTGGTACATATCAGGCAGGGAAGTATCTGCCGCACGTGGCTTTTTGCTACTCAAAGCCTCTTAATTTTATTTTATTTTTTTTTCTTTTTCACCTAGGATGTAAAAAACACACTGGAAACAACAGCCCTGCATGGGGTAAAAAAACCTTCAAATGTTTACACGTGTACTTATGGGCTCTGAAATGACTGCTGCCAGTAAGGAAAGAGGTCTTGGAGCTTCAACATCTGCTCAGTCCTCGTTAGTGATTATGCTAAAAATTATTAGGGAAAGCGAACAGAAAATACCCCCAGGCTGCTGTTTAAATGCGTGGTGTTTTTACATCTTGAGCGTGGCATGCAATTCCAGTTTGTTGAGCTCAAAAATGATCGAGCATAGCTGGGCAAGGTCCAAAGCGAGGCAATAAGGATTATAAGCAGTCCAGAACTGCTTTCCATAAGGGCCACTTAAATGGCCTAAGGCTCTTTGGTGTGGAAAAAAGGGTGTCTGGAGGGATGTATGAGAGAAATCTATAGAAATGTGAGTTTGGTGGAGAGGAGGAAGTCAATTGTTTTTATAACTGAGGAGCCAGGAACACCAAATGAAATTGAGTGGCAGATTGAGTACAAACAAAAGCAACTTTTTTTTTTTTTTTTTTTTCCTCGCAGTGGTGACTTATGCTGCCAAAGTCATTGCCAAAATGGAATCAGATCTTTAATCACCTTTCAAGCTGGGGACCAAGGACAGAAGTTTTTTATGGGGAAGGATCCTCTGAACCAACAGAAATGGACACAAAAACTTCCTAAGAAGATCTTTCTCAGTTCACAAGGACTAAATTTGCTATCACAGAAAGCAAGTTTTGTGATCTTTTCCGTAGATTTGGGGATCCCCTTGTTAAACGCAGTGAATATTTTCCTCACCTACTGTTCTGGCTGGAAATCTGTCATTGACAGACAGGACCCATCTTCTAATTTCCAGCCTTAATTGAGTCATGACTTTAATACGTTTGTTCTTGTACCAGCCTTAGCCCTGAGCTTAAGGGGTTTTTCTTTCTCCCTGGTGTTTATTACGCTCATATATTTTGTAAAATTGCAGAAAAACACCATTGCAGGGAACCATTTATGGTTAAGTAGTCCCTATCCTCACCTCAAAGCCAGCCCAGTCATCCTAATAAAAAACCTGATTGATATTTGTGTAACCTGGTTGTGAAGGCATCGAGCAGTGGAAGCATCCACACTGTTTTGTTTCTTCACCTTTGCATCCAGGAGTGGGAAAATGTTTTGATTTTTAGCTGAAAAAGGGGGAATTAAAAAAGAATAAGGAAGAATGAAAAAGCTTATTCTCTAGCCATCTAGGCAAGCCGAACAGGAATAAGGAGTTGGACTCAATGATCCTTGTGGGTCCCAACTCAGGACATACTGTCATTCTATAAATACACAAAAGGAGTAGTCAAAAGGGTCAAATTCTTGGATTACAGTTTGAATCTTTAAAGAATAATACACGAGAAGCTCAGAAAAAATGTGTATTACCTATTAGAAAAAAAAAAACAACCACCAAACAACAAACAGTGTAGTAAAGGAAGCCACTAAGGAAAGATAGAAATTATGTTTCAAAAAACCCACATACACCCCCCTTACCACACATACACCCTCACCCCAAATTCTGAAAAAATAAATGCTAAATCCTAATAAGGTGAGCAGGGAGAGAAAAAAAAAAATCTACATTTGCTAAATGCAAAAGAATATTTAGATAATACTTTCTACCCCCCAAATCTATCAGAAATGGGGATGTTGCCATCTGCCCTGTCGGGATAATAAATGATTGAAGCACAGTTGGGGGCACTCAGAGAAGAACAGACTTCATAATAAAAAGCCATTAAAAAATTCATTCTGATGGAACCGAGGGAGCTTTCCCACATTGTAACATCTCTTTCTGGGGTGCTTTTCTGACAATTTATCTCAAATTAAATTACTGATAGATGAGGTTTTCAAGTAAATAGACAAAATGAATAGTAACCAAATGGAAAAGCTAACTAATATGCACACAAGAGGTGTAAAGGAATTCAAATACGAAAGTATCTTGCCTGTACTCCTCAAATAGCTCTTGGTACCAGGAGAATGGAAGGTGGCAAATGTAACATATAGTTTTGATGTGAAGTCTGGGAGCATCTGCTGTAAACTGGAATTAAGAATGGAATGAGTAGACATTTAGATAAATATATCTATAGCAATATATATATTAACAAGGAGAATCCAATCAATATGGAGCACTGGATTTCAAAAATCTTTTGACAGAGTCTTTCATCGAAGTTTTCTAAAGCTATCATGGAAAAAAGTGAAAAGGTTAATTATAATAAATATACTACTCCTATATATTAATTACTTGTAATGAATTTATTGCTAATACAAGTTTTTTTCCTCTGTTAAAAGATGAGTACTGAAGGGAAAAATAAATGGACATCCAGTAGTGATCAGTACCATGGCCTGGTATGGTCTGCATAGCCACAGGTGATTACAAAAGGGGTGATAGGGAAGCAACAAAATTACAGAATCACAGAATGTTAGGGATTGGAAGGGACCTCGAAAGATCATCTAGTCCAATCCCCCTGCCGGAGCAGGAACACCTAGATAAGGCTACACAGAAAGGCATTCAGGCGGCTTTTGAATGTCTCCAGAGAAGGAGACTCCACAACCTCCCTGGGCAGCCTGTTCCAGTGTTCCGTCACCCTCACTGAGAAGAAGTTTCTTCTCACATTGANTCTCCAGCAGTTCCCTGTCCTTCTTGAACTGAGGCGCCCAGAACTGGACACAATATTCCAGATGTGGTCTCACCAGGGCAGAGTAGAGGGGAAGGAGAACCTCTCTCGACCTACTAACCACCCCCTTCTAATACACCCCAGGATGCCATTGGCCTTCCTGACCACCAGGGCACAGTGCTGGCTCATGGTCATCCTGCCAGTTCCCCGATAGTTATACGCCTATTCTAGAAACATAAAACTAAAATTGTCAGTGAAGTGTTGAGGACGCTGAGTGACTGGCTGATAAAATAGCAGACAAAATTCAGCGTCAATAAATGCAGAGTAATACAATGGAGAACAGTGCTAAGTATTTGTACCTAACAAGAGGTTTAAATGAGCTGTTTTCCAGTAAAGAGATGCTGAAATTATTGTGGTTAGTTCTATGAATAAAAGAGCTAATGCCTTTCTTTCCTTCCCTTTTCCTCTTAAAAGAAATATTGTGGTATCTTTCTTGAGAAAGCTATTGATCTAGCCAGGGCTCGAGCTCCTTCCTCCAATTTCCTCCCCTTCATAAATGTGCTGACCTCTGGCAGATTTAGTGCCTTTGATGCAAAGATGCTTCCCTAATTCAAACAACTGAGCTCTCCAATACCCCTGACTTCCACAATTATTTTTCCACAGTTTATCAAAATGTGCCCTGCTGATCCAGACCTGGAAAGAGAATATTGGAGAAGTTAAGAGCAAATGCTCCATCTGGGCCCTGGAAATAATGAACCACGGGAAGAAATTGCCCAAAGGTGATGGAGAATTGTGCTTCACGTCAAGTTTTCCTGGTGAGACTGAACCTCTCCTGCTCCTCTCTACTGTACATGCACTTCTCCCTGACAAAACCCCACACCAAACGCATTACATTTACTAATTAGAATGCAGTTACTAATTAAGTTTAAATTCCAACATACTAATGAAATTTTATTTCCTAATTGTGCTACATTATCACTAATTAGAATAGCAGTTTTTACTTAATGGATTATATTTAAATTAAGATGTCTCCATCCAATGTTTTTTCCTACTTACATTTTAGCTAATTGATGCTGCAATTATTAAGTTGCGTTTAAATTGAAATATATCAGGCTGGTAGGGAATGATATGATAGCTTGCTTACGTCTGTATGATACTAGTAGCAATGATTAAGATACAGTCCAGCTAATTAGTTCTGGAATCAAAATAATTTCATAAGTGTTTGAACAAGGAGTGAATGTACGCTACTCCCCTGCCACACTGTTAAGGAGGAGCTTATTATGCGCTCAGTAGAAATTTAACATGGTTAGTGGTACTAATCAGCTCAGACTCAATCTGCAAATATTTAGGCCCAGGTTCAGGAGGGCATTTAAACATATACCTATATTTAAGCATGTCCTTAATGGTCTCCCCACATTTTTGAATCAAAATCTTTGGGTTCCTGCTTGTCAACACTTTAAATATTTTTGTGTTAGCTAATAGAAAAAGGCCTTTGAAAATTTATTTACCCTGCTTTACCCTATTCTGCCTTGCCATCCAGCTAGATGCTGGTGATGCTAGACAAAACCAAAGATAAATGTCAAGTGCTGGTGATTAGGAAAGAAGTAGGCAGCAGCTTTAAATCACAGATGCAGCATGGAGGCTTCCTACCAAGCTGTTGTAACAACCTTCCTCATAACAGGTGACGTTTAAAAGAAACCAGCTACATAAAATAAATAAACACATGAGGTAAAATGAGGGTTTAATCGATAGGAAGGGTTACTGGTGCTTCCCAGACATGAAAAATGAGATTAAAGTATAAAGTTTTGAATAGGTGAGACTTGAAAAATATTTCAACAATATCACCTCATCTCTTTGTAAGTAAATGAGAAGGTGAATTTAAAAAATGGTACAGGTTCATTAATGTCTTTTCGCCATGCCCATGCTTTCTAATTTTTACAGGTGCAGAATTGAACTCCAGAGAAATCCATCTCCGTTAAGGGAGCATCTGAGTCCTTTCAAAAATCCTGCATAATTTAAGGATTAGTGCAAAATGAAGGATACCAGAAAAATCAGGTTGTCCTCATATTAAACAAGATGTGCATTTTGGAAGTCCCATAACAGCCAATATCATCAAAAACTCCTATAGCACTGAAAAAGAACAGAAAAAGCCCATGGAAAACTACTTAACTGAGGCAGAAGGATCAGCTTGAGAGGTTGGAGAAGATAAGCCATGTATGTTTGAGCGACTGAGTGTCATTATAATGCAGCTATAGACAGGAAGGCAGTTGCTGTATGATTATTCTTTAACAGTGAATTATAAGGGGATTTTATCTGTTTTCTTTCTAATTTACTCTGACTTTGTAAAACCATGTTCTTCCAAGCTCTGCTCCCTCTTCCAGCCTGCTAAGAACTCTCTTCTGTAAATGATGAAAGCCCTGAGCTGTATTTTTCCTTCTGTGTAACTTATTTTAAGGCAGAACATGGTGCCTTTTCCCCAATAAACTTTGGCAGCTTTTAAACCGTAGTCGCTTTTGACTGAATACTGATGCTTATAGGAGGTGCCTTCAGCTAAACCATATAGGGACCAGTAGGAATATTTATGATTGAGTCAGTCTCAGCCAGAATGTGATGTCATGTCACACCATAACTTTTGGGGGCTATGTATTGCTTTTAGTGAAGTTTCCACAGCTTCCTGTTTTCTTAAACTCCTGGGATTTAGCACACCAGCCTTGGATGTAAAACAAAAAATTTTTTAAAAATGCAGATCCAGACTCTTGTCCTCTGAGTTGCAGTCATCCAGGGTAAAAAATTGCCTGAATTCAGACTAAGGAATAGAAATAAATCTTTCTGCAGCTGAGGTTAATGCTGTAGCCATAAAGCTGCGTGCAGGAAAAACTTAAGTTTTGTTTCAGGCAAGAGGAAAAAAATATCAACCCCCAAAACCTACGGAATTCAGTTTTTGCAAAAGTATCCAGTGGGGTTTGGTTATGCTCCACCCTGTGGTTCAATACTTCCAGAGCTGCAATGAAACGGAAAGAGACTTATTGTCTGGTCAGCTTTATATTCATAGTCTTATCTAAATCTAGTGTAGAATACTTCACATACATTCTTCCATAAACACATAGATGGTACAACTGAAGTATTAAATCAGTAGGGGTAATTGGCGGGAAACATTACTGTACAAGGTACTGATTGCAGACTCCGGAATTTAAGGTACTATTTTTGTTCTCAGTAATTTGAAATGTAAATATATATACATATACATATATATATATATACACAAAGCACCATGTGTGTGTGCATGTGTGTGCATAACTGTGACAAACTAGTTAACAAAACTGAGGAGCTGGTATTTGCTAAGTTAGACAGCTCAGGTTTATAGCAAATTTTATTTAGTTGTAATTCTGATGGAGAAATGTCATATTATCCCTCTCTGAAATTTCTCCATCACAGCCCCTGCCCCCCACAGATGGAAATTCATTTGCTAAAAGGAGAGTTGGCAGCAAAACACATCCTGAGCTCCGTGAGCTGAGTCTCTTCAGAAGACAGGATTATTGCAGACACTCCCTCTGTGCTAAGATATTTAAACAGTCTTCCCGGCAGTGTTAAAAAGGTAAGGTGTGCATGATTATGAAATATAACTCTATGATGATTTTCAGATTTTAGAAAGCAACAGTGTTTTCCAGGTGTGGCCATCTCTGTGTGATATCACTCTGAGTATTTTTTTCTGAAGACAAAAATATTCCTGCCTCCCTTGCTGCCTCTCCAAAGCCTTCCCCTCCACCCTAATGGGCTCTGTTGGTTGAGGCAAGTACCTTCATTACCTGTTAGCTCCTCAAACTTGTTGAGAAATCCAGACCTAGCACTTGTGAAAATCCTCCCTTTGCCTTCACGGGGACAAGACACGTTTGCAGGTATCCCACACACCTGTATGACTTTTAATTGGAGTTACGTAGTGTGCACCTTTACTATAATCTGAGTTTCCTGGCTAAACCCCAGCGATAGATAAAACCGTATGAAAGGTGTAATCTAGACCAAAATCTCCAGCGCAGTTTCACTGAAGATAAAAGAAATATTCCTCATACAAACACAGCAAATGCCTGCCAGCTTCCTGACAGAGCAGGAGGTCATAAAGCAAGCACAACTCAGAAAAGCGGAGGTGTACATAACATCAAAATGAGAGGTGAGAGATAAAAACAGCTTTTGTTTTTGAATAAAAGAAACTAAATATGAGTGCCAGCATGGTTCGCTGCCCAACAAAATGCAAAGCCACATGTGTGGAGCGGAAGAAAATAGCCTCACTGACTTCTGCAGCTGGAAGAAAAGCCAATGGGAGAAAGGAAGGAAGGTGAGTTGGGAGCAACAGCTTCTGAATGCTGCAAAGCTCTTCCAGACCAGAAAGGCTCTGGGAAGAGTGCATAGTGGTGCGTTTGCCTTCAGCCAAACCTGAGGAGAACAGCAACATCATTCTGTGGATTGAAATTCAACCACAGCAATGCAGCGTGGCCCCGATGGGTCAATTCCTTTGCTGTAATGGACAACACATGTTCTGTCCAAAAGCAGCGAGAAGCCACCTGCTTGTGCCCTGATCTACAAAACCCCAAAACTTCAGAAAAAAAGAACCTGGGAGCCAAAAATGTGATCTTCTATGTCCATTAGAAGTGTGAGGCAAGTCAAGAGCTGAGAGCAATGTGTCTTGGTTGGAGGTGCATTTCTGTAGATCCCTCTTCATTCTTGCCTTCTGCTGCTGAAGGCTTGTTCTCTCTGTAACTGGCTTACCCGTCTCTTAGTTTGGACTCAGTTATATTTTATCCTCCAGGGTTTCTTTCCATTTAGACTTCCTAGTGCATGTTCACCTTGCTCCTTGCCTGTCAGCGTTCGAATGTTCCTGACCATCGGACTACCTTCTTGCTCAGACTCCTTGGTCAAGGTACTGGCTTCTCTTCTGGGTTAGAAAGATGCATCCCCTTCTACCTTCTAACTGTCATATCTGGCAGATACTTTGTATAACTGAGTCCCAGCAGCCAAAAACCTGAGCATTTTTCCATGTCATCCTCTGCTTGTTGTTGCAATCTGTGTGCTTTGAAAGTTATGACTAAGCTAAGAAAAACATTGCATGAGCCTGTCAGACTTTCAGGATTAGCTTGCACCCTTGCACATACCTTTCCCTTACGTACAGTTTGGCACTTTCCAAAGCATTGTTTTTATCTGTGTTTATTTTAAACTGAGCTTAAAGAAATGCACAGACAGTCACAGGGAAAAAAGAAACAGTTATTCATAGTATGAAGCAGTTAAGTTTTCAGGATGGTTGTAAGTATGTCTTGTAGCAAGCAGCACCCTAATTCTTGGTTTCAGGTCAAGGTCCCCTTTGAAAGGACACTTGTGCTCAGAATAGATGTGTGAGTTACGAGCCTAGGCTCAACCATGGCTGGATGTACCTCTGGACCATCTGAGCCTAAGAAAAAATTCACACAGGCTTTTTATAGCAAGTGCTCATTAATTCTACCAGGTTAGTTAAGTTCTAGCCACCAGGGTTTCTTCTCCTGTGGGTTTTTTTTTTTTNCAAATCTGTCTCTTTTTTTGGTGAGAAATGTTTTGCTAGGATGATTTTCAGCAGCTCTACACACTTGTGCTGAAGGGGAGTTACTGTACAACTGATCCTGTTAGTGCTCTGAGGAAATACTGATGCTGACAGACACTTTGATATGCTAAACTAAATCCCAACAGGCACAGGTACCAAGAAGAGCCCTGCAAAGCCATGGCAGGCAGATAGTCATAATTAGCAAGACTTTTTATTGCACTAAATCGATATTTGATTAGCGACAAATATTTCCTCTGATCTCTCTCTTGCTTCATAAGCCTGAAAACAAAGGTAGGATGGGATTTGTCAAAGCTCAGTGCACTAGACTCATTAATCTCTTCTTGGACTTGATGATAAAGTACCCTGCAACATCAGTGGGAGGTGAGTTATGCCAACAGTAAGTGTATTTTAAAGTCTATTGGTATTGGTGCTAGCACAACTTAGGACTCCAAGCTAGGTTTTACCAGAGGGTATCAGTTGTGGCTTAATTTCACAGTGCCAGGGAAGTTGAGTTGATAAAATATTTGAGAAATGCTGAATCGGCTTTAGGAAGCACTTTTAACAGGATGGCAGAGTGATAGATCTTTTCAGCTTTTCACAACATTTAATTATGCATTCGTGGCACATTTTGGTCCATGCGAAGAGCTAGGGATGTTCATTGTTAGATGAAGGAGCTGTTTCAACGTTCCATACTTGCATGTAACCATATCATGAACTTGTGATCAGTCCCATAATGGACACATCCATAAGATGGGTTTTCCTGCACTGTGGCTTTCCTGACACTGTGTGTCAGACCCCAGACACACCTTGGGGCTTTTATTTTTTTTATTTCGTTTCAGCTTTGTTAGATATGGAGCTACAACTGTGACATCTTAAAGGAGAAAATGCAATAGATGTGGTTTACAAAAATATTTCTGCCCTGTATAGAAGGAAACCCCTTGCAGAGGGTTTATTTTCTGACTGGCAACTTCTTGTTACTTTCTTGTTTTTATTGTCGTCGTGTGTGTTTGGTGGGGCTTTTTTGTCTTTTTGTTGTTGTTTTTGTTTTGTGCTTTGTGGTACGTTGTATGGTGCACCATTTCTTCCCTCTCTAGACAGATGCCATTTTTTGAGTTCAGAAAAGGTTTTAAATAAATCCCATGTGATCACACAATGCATCTGTCACGAATACTTGTGGTTGCAAAATGTTCACGGAATTTTTTACTTCTTCTGATGTGCTGCAGAAGAACTTATCTCTTCCATTAATAAACCCTGGGCACAAAAGTTTTGGAAACAAATTCAGAGATTTATTCCAGCAAGTATTAGCCTGTTCTCTCTCTCTTTCTTTTTTTTTTTTTTTAATCACTCCCTGTCAAGTCCTAACCACAACTCCCCAAGATGAAGCAGGCTGTTTTAAAATAATTAGAAGTTTCTGCCTTTGCATGACTTCTATTGACACCACATCTGCTTGAGCGTGGTAGGAACCAGCTCCAAGCCAATTAAAAGGAGATGGGTGCATCGTGCAGCTCCCTTCTCTCTTTGTAAACTTTTGACCAAGAGGGCACTGTATTGATTAATTTCATTTCTTCCTAATCTGCTTGTACTCTGTGTGATCGCTTGGAGCTTTGCTCTGTTCTGTTTCAGTACGATGACCCTGCTCTTGAGAAAGCGGAGAGTTTGAAGCAAAGCAAAGATTTCAAGTTATTACAAGATGTTGAACACATGAATCTCTTCTTAGCTGTCTGCAAGATGTTACCTGGAAGTTGAGGAGGGCTCTCACCCCACAGAAGAAGAAATAGTAAGGCATGATTTCACAGCTTTTGAGGCAATAACAAAGAAATAGAGTTTCACTCAGAACTACATAGCTAAACAGACTTGGTCCTTCAGGGTGAGAATATGGGAAGGAACAAACTAGCTACACCCAGGGGCTGCTTGCTCTTATGTCAGCCAGACAAAATTTATTTGCTTTTTGGCCTTGTTGTCAGATAATAGTTTTGATCAACAGGCAGTGTTTGCCTCAAATCTACGTTTCTTGGACACTAGGGAGACGTTTCTTGCTTATTTTTCCTAGCACCTGGGTGCATGGAACAGCGCCCCAGATGTCATCTTGTGAACAGAAGATGGTGCTGAGAGGACGGCAGTTTACATCACTTCCAGGAGAAAACCAGAGCAACAAAATTTGATCTTCTCATGCAGAGCTACAAGGAAAATCCTGACACCCACATCTTCATGTTGGAAAAGTCCTTTGCCATTCAGAGACTGCACGTTCAGGATCTAAGTGACAGGTGGAAGTAATGTTCTGAAACCAGTACACCATGAATTTCCATTTCCTTAGGAATTTAATATTTATAAAGTGGCTTAGCTTTGAATTGCTATGACAATATCACAGCATTCAAGTCTTAGCTGTCCTGGTAATATAAACATAACTGCTTTCCCCAAGAGGATTTTGACTAGTACCTGTTCCAGTCTGGTTTGATATGTGTTTCATCATGACACTCTGCACGTACAGAATATGTCTTTGTGGCATGGAAAGGAAGTAAGCATGACCTTTATCAAATAAATGCATTGCTACTGCAACAACGAGTAAGTGTAGATGAAATACAGATACTTGTATTTACACGACATCTGGAAGACAAATACTGACCAGATCTTTCTATCACTACTGCAGCACTCCAAGTTAATTGGAAAGACAGAAGGACATCACAGAATCTCATCAAAGGGATTTAGAGATGTCAGTCTGAGTTTCTAAACTTACAGTGAATTTGGCACCTAATTTTTTTTACCTAGTCTTTTGGAGATTCAAGATAATGAAAAAGGAATAATGGAATAGATAGGATAATTTAGGAAGAAATTGTGTTTGAAACCGTATTATCAAATAAATCACCCTCTCTGGGAGAAAACAATAGACTGGGACCTTGACTTTAACAGTTGGATAAAGATAAGCATTCAGAGTGAGACAACGAAAGCTTAGGAAGATAATAGCTTGTCCATCAGGGGCAATGCTGCCAATTAGTGTTAATAGCAGCATATAGATCCCCGTCAGCATTGCCATTGGGCATGCCAGGAATATTGGTAGCACCCGCCTGCCCATCTCTCATTAAGGAATTGGAGACGCAAAAGGAAGTAAGAAAGAGTAACAGAGAGGGAGGATCAACTTCTTGCTGAAGACAAAATGGTTTGCTCTTATTTAATTAAGCAGGATTTTTTCAGGTCTGGAACAGAACAAGTGTGTCCACGTTTACTTACTACACGCTTCCTTCACAAGCGTGCTGCTTTTTGAAACCCAGGAGCAGAAAAGCATCATTTATGCTCCTTACAAACATTGCTTGAATAGTTTCTTAATGTTACTATGTCTTCCTTATAACTCCATTTGTATTTCAGATGACGGCAACCATCTTTTCCTCGCGTGGATATCTCCATAAAAGGAAAAAACAGATAATGCATGGAGGCTGTGATTTGGGGAAAGCTTACCAATATCTCAATTTATCTGTTTAAAACTAAAGGAAAAACACCTTCAACAATATCATTCGTTCTAAGTAAGGGATGGTTGTGCCCAGAGCTAGTTACTAGGACTGATTGAGAAAGTGTTTGTCTTTTTGTTTTTTTTTGTTTTTTTTTTTTTTATGTACAGATTATTTTTCCCCCTAAGGAAATCTGTTAGAATATTCTAGTGGAAAACAGAAATATTTCAGCTTAAATACAGAAAGACTTTATTTTCAAAATATTTCTATTTTCCCTTATGGAAATTGCATTTCTGGGCTAGGCAGGTAATTTATTTATGGCTCAATCCACTTATGCCACCTTTAATGACTCTGGGGTGGGGTTGGCAGTGGTGTTGGGAGTCCTGACCTTGATGCATCATAAAAAGTGGCTTAGAACCTTTTCTGCAGAAGAGGATGACAACCTGCAGCATCCAAACCCTGGGCAGCCAAAAACCATACCAAAGTCATGGCTGAATACACACATTTTGTGGTTTGATTAGTTTTCACTGCCTGTTTTCTCTATAAAAAAAAGTTAAAAATTCAGGGCAAACCAGCTACTGTTTATGAGCAATAACACCTACTTCAGTTATTCAAGTGATACGCATAGGTGCTCTTGCATTTTTTATTATCTGATCAAGGTAGAAATACCAAGGCAAGAATAATAAAACATGCTTTGTAGCAGCCGCAACAATATTGTAAAAGCAGGGGAGCATTTGAGAGCGCTGTCAATACAGTCTTTTCATCTCAAGCCTGGGCTGCTGGAGACCTTCTGACTTGTACAGCGATTTTCTCAAAAGACATCTCCAAAATAAGACTTGGCATTCTTGTTTTCTGGAAGAATTCATGTAACTCCTGGTTTCAGTCCCCTCCCAAAATCAAGGTTAACAACTGAAAAGGATTCCAGCTAAGAAATTTGAAGCATTCAGTGGTCTGGTGAAAATAAGCAAGCAGAGAAAAAATGGTATGTATTCCAGTCAACAAAGGTAAATGCATTAGCCTGACAGATAGAGTAATGGTGAGAGATGCTCTCGCTCCCAGCTTGCATTTCAGTGTCTGCTCCCGGCCTTTAGCCTCCCAAAACCATGGCTTGTTTGGGGCAGCTGGGATGTGCTAATTTTAGGGTAGTAAAACACTGGCCCAGGTTGCCCAGAGAGGTGGTGGGTGCCCCATTCCTGGAGACATCCCAGGCCAGGCTGGACGGGGCTCTGAGCAACCAGATCTGGGTGAAGATGTCCCTGCTCATGGCAGGGGTTGGACTGGATGAGCTGTGAAGGTCCCTTCAACCCAAACTATTCTATGATTCTATTATTCAACGTCCTTTTAAAAAAATCTTTAAAAGAAATGCATATTGCAGGGTGCTGACCGCAAGCATGGGAAGATAGAGCATGTCTGATCACACCTCTAATGTGGGCAGTGCTAATCAATGCCATGGCTAGTTGTCTTCCCAGCCTTCCTGGTACGTAAAGCTCTTCTCCACCCTCCTGCTATTACCCTGTTCTGAATTTCATTTCTCAGCTCTCTGGTTTGCGAACAAGGATTGCATCATTTCATCATAACAGCAGTTAATTGGGAATGAACCCCCCCCAAATCAATTACAACAAATCAAATTACTCTTAAGACAAAAACATGGCAGTGAATATTGTGGTAAAATATATGAGAAATACCTCTTGCCAGTTCAGTATTTATGGTGGCCAGCAGCCACTGTAAATTCCCCAGTATAACAGGAAACAAACAGCACGTGTGAAATGATCTCATCTCTTCAGGGTGCTGATTTTATGACCAGTTCTGTTGGTGCTTATCTTCAGACATGGAGATAGACCTACTGAACATAATGTTTGTCGGTTCCTGAGACAGCAGGAAGAAAATAACTCTGCATAAAGGCAGAAGGGAAAAAATCCCAACACATATTTTAAGAGAGAATGAAAGATCAAAAATATTTTTGGTGTGTTGGGGTTTTTTGTTGGGGTTTTTCGTTGGGGTTTTTTGTTGGGTTTTGGCTTTTTTTCCTTCCCCATTGTGAATGTAATGCGCTGGTCTGTACTATTTTTGAGGACCAGGGTCTGTGATGAAGGAGGAGACACAGAGATGATACAAACAAAGCCATCAGGTTTGATGGGCACAGTTAATAGGACAGCACGTCACGTGATCCAAGGCTGGTGCTCAGAGCAATGCATGGTGTGAGGTACGGGTGGTACAGATGCCCACTGTTTAAATCCCTTGTAGGCTTTTTACGCACACAGAAGTATAACCACTAGGTGGTAAAAACCGAAAAAAAAAAAGTTAATTTAACCTACTGTATAGGTCTTTAAGGGTGAAAAACTCCAACAATTACCCATTTTCAAGCCTATGTGGTTGCTCTGTGGGGTTTATACCTGCAGATACTATGGGCAAAAGAAAAATGGGTGGTGTTACTGCAGGGAATTTCCAAAGGTTTTTACCAAAAATGTGTTCTCAGCAGCACTGAAAATACAACTAGAGTGGAGCAGACGACAGCAAGCATAAATCAACTGAAGGCAACTAATTAACGCTGGCAAGGGACGCGGTCCAGTATTTCAGCTGTTGTAACGTGATGGGGTTGTTCTATTTGAGGGGATTGAGACTTGGTGATGAATCAACACTATTTTAAAGGTTTCTTTGCTTTCCTTAGAATGTCTGCTGGGATGGGCTGGGCTGAGAGACTCTCTGAAGAGTAAATGGCTGTGTAAGGATATGGTGGGAAAATAATCTTTCCTCGAAGAGATGGACTCTGAAAAAGACTTCGTAAAGCCTGTGTGTTAAGGATATGAGGCTGGTATGCAATTGCTTTCTCTGTCTGACTCCCACTCCCTCCTGTCTTTCCCCATGGAAGTCTGTACGAAATGGCCCATTTCAGACAAAGCTCTCATTTATTTTTAATTTTAATTACTATTTAAACTTTGGACGGTTGCATGTTTCAGAAAATTTAGAGCATCATTTTAGGAAATGTGTCTATGGAGGACAGGTTGGTTTACAGGTTTAGCTTTTTTTTTTAAGTGAGATATGGAAGAGCAGTGTCCAGAGGATGAAACATGCTGGGGATTTTAAAGAACAGTTGAACTGAATGCTAGCAATGCTAACAAGTGAGTCCCCAAATGTACACAAATGATTGTGGAAGAACTTCAGACTAATTAACACAATCCGCTTGTTTGTTTCTTTTTGATAAAGAACATTGAGGAAAATTAATGTGATGGGGAAAAATAAGGAGATGAATACTTTGCTGCAGTAAATGGATTTTGTCAGCTTTAATGTATGTGCCAGTGACAATTCAGGAATAAATGAGGACTTGAGAAGCTCTTAAATCTGAAGATGGAAGCTGATGAAATGTGATATTCTTTCTGTATTCAAATTAGGCTTAGTAACTACTAGGTGATCACTTAAACCGTACCTGAGCCACCATTTCTGTGGCTTGTTAGTCCTTAATTTCTCCAGCTATTTTGAAATAATTGATTGTTACTGTCCTGTTAATTATTTTTGGATCACTGAATTATTTTTGGGTCAGCTTTGTTAGCTTTGGATGCAGGTACAAATCAAGATGTCTGCATGAAAAGATGACCGTATTTTGCAGACAACAAATAGAGAGAAAACTCGTTTTCAGCATAAACATTTAAAAGTAATTTGATAATAACTCTGCTAAAACAAACAAGCCAACTCAGAACATTGTATTACACGCATGTTGCCTCTGCGTGAGACCTTTATGGAGAGCTGGTTACTGAAGATTTTCCAGGCTTGCTCTATTAAGTTCAGTTTGGGTTTGACTGATTGTGAGACCCTTTTGCTTTTCAGAGCTATTTTCTTTGCATTTGTAACACTGTTCATGTCTCTGAGAAGAGATGGGGAGGGGGTAGATATGTGGTACTACCTAAATGACAGCACTTTTTGGTACTGAATAAAAACCTGAAGGTTTTTAGCATGCGTGGAATAGATCAATGTGTGTTAGCAGCAGAAGGAGCCTCCCTGGTTCTCCAGCCTCACCCCCACAGGCTGTAAGTTGTGATTCAGTTAACCTGCCCTTGTGGTTGGCTTTATTTTTCCCCTCTCGCAATTAAGCCTGGGTTCAGGACTGTTTTCTCTGCTTTGCAAGCTGAATGAGGATGTGTTGGGGAGCCTCCTCAGGCTGCAGATGATGTACAGGGAGCACAGTCTACCCCGTTGAATATCTTCGCCCAGCTGGACGTCACTGTATCCTCCAACCTGCCTCAAACAAAAGAAATATGGTTGGAAAAGGGTGGCTTACTGAAACTGGGCTTAAGTACAGTTCTGAGTTTAGCTGGGACAGGCTAGGGAGTACTTCTGTGAGTGGCTCAGTTGGCAGATCTTAGAGTTATTTTGACTGGAAGAGACCCTCAAGATAGAGTCCAACCATAACCTAACTCTGGCACTAAACCATGTCCCCAAGAACTCAGGCGACTGTTTAGGTCTGAAGCATGTATTATTAGGCCTTTTAATCTGGATATGAAAATGGGGCTGCCGATTTAGGAACTGCAAACTCCTTGGCTTTGAATGTCAACCTTTTACGAGAAAGAAAGGATTGCTTCCCCTCACTCACCCTGATCCCTGGATCTTGCTGCCTTCCAGGATAACTGGTGAAAATAAGGTCAGGGTTAGTTCTGCTGCTTGGCCCAGGCTGTGGGTTTCTGTCCGATTTATGCTTCTTGCTCCCAAGGGGAGTCGCAGCAGGTATGCCGTGCCTCTGTGATTGAGATGTGAAAGAGCCGAAATGCTCTTGGGACTAGATGCATCCAAAATTAACTGAGATTTTCACCTTCAGCTCTCTGTACACAGCTTTCCTGATGCTGTAGAGAGAGCTTAAAGCCAGGCTAGATGAACTGGGCTTTGGGAGAGCCAAGATTTCAGGCTGAGCCTGGCATAGGACGCATGAGCACTGTGTTCTTTGCTCTGTAGCCTGCTACTTATTACCAGAGCTATTCACTCCTTCTAAGCTACTTATTAAAATAATTAGCGTAGACCTCCTCTGTTACAGACTAGTCCTAGAAAAGGTCTTTTATTTGAAGTGGCTTAACATTAACGAACAAATTGCCTGTCTCTGCTCTTTGTGCTAATAATCTAATGACAAGGACAGCGTTTGCTATAAACTAGTTCTGAGCTGGTTGCTTTCAGTAAGACTTTTAACAGATGAAAAGATGAAATTAGGGTTTGCTCTGTCAGCAGGAATGGGTAACAGAAACTGGCTTGTAAACAATGAACATTTATGCTGGGAGTTAACTCCGAAGGAGAGGACAGACTCTTTCAGTATATAACCAGACGGAAATTAAATAAGGTTTCTTGTAACCACATCCAAGTCAACCAGAATGTTTGGTTTCCCTTGTCCACTTTGCAGTTGAAATAGAGGTTTGTGCTTCTCTTCCAGCAAAAGTTTGATGTGTCAAATCCCTTCTCAGTAAAAACACATAGATTTTATGGCCTTTATAGTACTGCTGTTGGTTTGGGTTTTTTGAAAGAGTGGAGGAAAAAGGAGAACTGAGAAAAAGGGGGCTAATTAGAGAAAACGGGCTTGATTTGGAAGCCATGGGTACCTCTTTTATAAGCTTTTGTTGAGCTTTTGCCCACAATAAATTTATACAAGCTTTGGATAAATGGTAAATCTCTGTTTGCTGTGGCCTGCTTTAAATGGGGAGCTTTCAGCACTACTTTGCCAAAAGCTAAGGGCACTGATGAGGTAATGAAATCAATATGTCCTGGAAAATGCCCACTCAGCTGGGAGAAACATTTCCTTGGGTCCCTTGGTTGTTGGGTCTGTGTAAAATAGTATTCGTTTCAGTAAGATGCTTGCTAGCTACATCACTGTGGATTTAATGTTTTTTATGAGGTTTGATTCCTCAGCTCTTTGCTGCCTTCTGTCTTGCTGGTCAGACTTTTCGGAGCTCTTTCAAAAAGACTGGTATTTATTATCACACTTTCATCTCGCAGGTCCTGGCCAGCTTGCTTCTGGAAGGTTGCATGAAGAGAACTGAATGCTGATTGAACTGAACCACCCTGAATTGAATGAAGCGTGAGATGTACACACCTGCCAGTTGGATGGGAGTCACTTAGGTGAATTACTATTAAAAAAAATAAAAAATAATGCAATTACATTTACAAGTTGTGGTTGACCAGAATGTGGTGGTGTGGCCCAGAGCAGACCCTGACAGCCCCATCATCTGAAATTCCACAGCAGGCACAGAGCTGGTTAGGAAGCAGAGTTGCGTATTTTACAGACTGAGGAGCTTTTTGCTTATGTGAACTTTGGTCTGAGGATCAGTGCAGATCTTTTACAGTGTTATACAGCAGAGTAAGAGCCATTCAGTATTTTCTCCTGCCACTGGGATAACTACAAATGTCTTTGAGGGCTTGTAATCTAGTGACACTTCTGAAGTCATCCTGTCCATCTCATCCAATACTATTGCTGAATTTCCTGCATGGAAAACAGAGAGAAATTTTGAGTCCAGCACTGCCACGTTTCAGTAAAGCTCACAGCTGCCTGGTTCATTCTCTAAAGTAAAGGAGAGGAACACCCAGCTGTTTCACATGTTTGACACCTGCTGATGACCAGTAAGATCAGGTGAAGCCATCAGTAGGGGCAATGCTCTAGCTGAATCATCACCTTTGCCAAATAACTTGGCATTATAAGAGGCGTCTAGGAGGGAGCTTAACATATTTATATTGCAGGGCAGCCTGAGAGGAGGGAAGAAAATAATGGGAAATAGGGGTTTCATCAGTTCTGCTACTTGCGAAACTGTATTCCAAGTTGTACATCCACAAATAAGAATTTCAGTGAGAGGCCTGATGAGCCTTGTTATTTGGATAACTCTAGGCAAAGAGAGCTCTGCTAGAGGTACCCATTTCCTTAGGGGCTCCATTTGTTTGATTTTGAGTTGAAATGACCCAAAATTAATTTCATTTTCACGTTATTGAAAATCTTTATTTTGTATTCCAAGAGGAAATTGTGATGGTTTGGGGATGAGACTCTGGATCTTCCAGGCACACCAAAAAGATGAGCCATAGTCTTTGGGAACAGAGCCCAACTGAAAACGCAGCAGCGTTCTCAGCCTCCGTGTCTGTCCCTGCTTGCCTTGGCTCACAGCTCCGCCAAGAAACTTCAGACTTGCTCAAAATCACATCAAGTGGTTGTTGTTTTTTTTTTTTCCTCCCACCTTCTACTTTTAATTCATTAATTTCATTTGACTTGTTTTGTTGCATGTGGTTGATTTATTTCATTCCTGCAACCCCTTGTTGGTTGAATTTCTTCCAGAAGTAAAGCATTATCAATGTTTCATCAGGAAGGGGAAATTTTATTGGCTGTTGCAGTGGTTCCCAGATTGTACTGCTCAAAACCCAGCAGCAGTATTTCTGTTAACAATAATAAAACTCAATGGGAAAAGTTAGCCATTCCATTAACAGAATTAGAACAACATGATTTTGGCATCACTAGAACAGAACTGTGGCTGAAATGCTTATCTACGTAAAGAGCAGGAATGTTATGGAATTACCTCATTGCCATTACAGAGTTGAATTTCACACAATTGTTGGCTGCTGCACCCAGAGATTAACTATTTTATCATTTTATGCATTTTACAGAGACTCAAGCCTAACCTCTTAGGAGTTTTACAAGGAAACATAAGAAACCTTTATTTCCAGTTTATTAGAAAATATGAATAAATCCAGTTAGAACAATAAATGCAACTAGAAATAATAGCAGTTGCTGAGAGCTGGACATGATTAAATCTCTTGATTAAGAAGTAGAACTTCAGTTATTTTTGTTACCAGAGCTAGACCTAAAAACAAAGGGAGAATGACCGTAAGACCAGAGGGAGGATGAAACCAACATCCCAGTAGCAGTTGATGTTCACATACCACTATTTTCCATCAAGCTGTCCCATGCACATGGGAATAATGGGCACAAAAATGGCTCCAGCAGAAACTCAAGATTAGAAACACGTATCCTGGTGTCAATATGGAAAAGAGCTATTTCACTGCATCTAAAATTGGGTTGCTCCACAAGTGGGTGAACCCCATAAAACCCTGAGCTGGGTCTGAACTCAGCCTCATACTTCTAAAATTCATTTTGGCTTCCAAAACTGCTGGATTTAGATCTCTGGCTTTCCTGGGTGGCTTCAGTAACAGCCATCCAGAGGTATTGAAGTCCAATTCTAATGCACTCTACTTTATGTGAGGGCAACAAGTTAAAGCCATTTTTTGTTTGTTTGGCTGTAACTTTTAATATTGCAGAGGCATGTAACAATTACATTTGCAAGTTCTACTTTAGTGCAGCTCAGAGATGCTATGTTAAAACTTCATCAGTGGGGAAATAGTTATTACTTCTGAATTAAGATAACATGATTTTGATTTCAGGGGGAAAAATAATAGAAATTCTGGTTCTAAATGCTGCAATATGACTGTGATCTCTGAGGTCACAGTGGCCCTTCCCAGAATAATTACTTTCAGCTCTCTAGGGAAAAGTAATTTATTTATGGTACATGATCAATAGGGTTCTAGCATATTTTATTTTGTACTATTTTATAGATATTACATACATATACTATTTTATGTTGTGAGTACTTAGCAAACCTATATGGCAACTTTGTGCTCAGCAGTTAAACTATCGCTGTACGTGCAAAATAGCAGAATTATCTTAGAAGGCAAAGGTGAACAAAGGTAAAACACGGGAGCTGCTATTAGTTTTTATGGTAGAAAAACACTTATTTTGACTAGTACCTTTGATTTTTTTTCAATTAAGATTGGAAATTCCTCCTTGGAAACCACTACTGACAGTAATCCTTTTAATTAAGCAGTATCCACAATCTCATAAATTCTGTGTTCTGCACCTTTAATCATCTGAGCACTTATGTGTTGTGTTTCTTGCACATTTTTTTCACATTCTGGGCTAGTGCTTTGAAAGCATTAATACATGAGGAGCACTACCCCAAGAAGTGGAACAGGTAATGCTTTAAGTTCAGTCTTCAAGCCAGAGTAGGGAATGAATTTAGCATCCACTGTGTCAATGGAGGGCTGTATTTTATCTGTATGTAGGAGATGAATGTGTGGTATTTTACTAGTAGATCTCATTACTGATTTTATGAGGATCATTTTGCAGGTTTTCAGAGGGGGATGGCTCTTTTTTCCAGTATTCAGTGCCTTCTAGTAGCTGACAGAGGGAGCTGTTATCACAAAATGGCAAATGCCAGTAACAAGGGACAATGTCCATTATGTTTCTCTCTCACTTCCACTGCAGGACAGAGGTAGATCAAGGAACACATGAAGTCTGACTATTCACATTTTATTTTGGACCACTCTGTTGCTGGCTTGGAAATCCACCTGCCACTTTGGCATCAGCTTACAGCAGGCCTGGTATCCAGCTTTACTTCCACTGGCTTAGGTGTGATCTCCTGCCTGCCCAGATTATTATTTCTATCTCAGCTACTAAAGATAAGGAGCTGCCTTGTCTCCTCCTTCTCCGTCTTCAGCACATCCCCCTTATTGTTTTGAGATGTCATTAAAAATAGAGGGAAAGTTCTACTGTCAGAGTTACAGTTTCAGGCTGTCTGAAATCTTGGGAAGAAATAATTAACTTACATGCATTCTATTTTTTTTTTTTTTTAAGGCTTCCTGCACGGACATGAGAGCTGGGAACTTACTGTATCTCCTCAAAGTCAAAGAGAAACAGCAGTATAATCCTGTGACTCCAGAAGCTGGGACTATGTACGTGAAATTTAGGCCTGACCCTTGGGGCATAGGCATGGCTCAGGATCCACGTTTTCACAAACTGTCCTATGGCAAATCCACAATTAAAGAAAGCAAGGGGTGGAGGATGAGCTTTGCGCATTGGTTGCTCAATGAGGAAAGTGTAAATTGCTGCTCTACCAGAAATTTCAAGGTGGCAAGGATTCAGCATTCACTCACTAGCCTCGGGAAATGGCCAAAAGCTGACAAATATCATCCTCCCATTGTTCTGCTGAAACTGAGAGTCAAAACAGACAGCAAGGCGTTTGGTAAAGGAGGGCATATCTTGATCAATATTAAAGAAATTACACTAACACCTTGGTTAGAATTCACTCAATGGGCACTGACCAGGCAGTGATTAAAAGACCTCAGTCATATCTAATTATCACACAGAGTAATAATCTCATTGTAAAAGGCAATCAGACACTTGTTTGCTCTTCTTTTCTCCACATTTGTAGTTGCTAAGAAAGGATCTGCCTTTGATCATCTTTTCCTGAGCTGCCCTTCAACTCATTTCATTAAAGGGCCAAAGTTTCCTAGATTAATGGCCATTTGTCATTTCCACAAACGAGTTTTGCCTCCAGTCTGTTGGGACCTTACAAACATTTCCTCAAATGCTTTTCAGAATTACAGTAGTTACAATGTTGCACTGAGATGAAGATGTTCTATTAAAAAAAAACCAAAAAACCACAAAAAACCTCACAACCACCAGAACAGCTTTTTTTGCCTTTTTTTTTTTAAATGTATGGGAATCTTAATTGAACTTTTTCATTTTAGAAAAATAAAGAGAAATATTGATTGACTCGAGTTTTGTCTACATCTCCAGGAAGTCTTCATTAGTTCAACCTGATTATTTCTCTCAAATTGCCTCCAGAGCCTGGGCTCAGGCCATCTGTTATTGTTGAGCTCTTCACTATCTCCATTTCATTTATCTGTCTTCCACACCTACTTTTCAGGCTCAAGCCTGACCTGTAGACTTTTTTGAAACACCACAGCATTTCAATATAGTAAGTGCCATGTTTAAACTGCTTTCTTCATGGGAACCTCCATTGTCTGTGGGGAGCACAGCTGTTCTGGCGGTTCATAAAGGTGTTTATTTGGGTGGGTTGTTTGTGTGTTTGTTTTTTTTTTTCCAAACAGAAACAACTTCGCGTGTGTACAAGGCCAAATTAATTCAGTGGGAAAAGACAAGCAGGGCTGTGTTTAGGGTGAGAACGAGAGGTTTGCATAGACGAGACTGGGAATATGCACACCTCCTGGTTAAAGATGTAGCATCGCTTTAAGAGCAGAGGTACGATGTTATTCTAACTACTCAGTGTGATATTGTATAAGTGAGAGAGCAAAGGGGCACTTAATTTTCTTACTTTATGTTTGGATGCTACAATATAGTAGCTGGATGTATCTTAGAAACTTATAAGTAAAGGTCTCTGCAGAATATATGAAGGTTCTGCTTGAGCTTCCTGCATAATTCTCAGTATAGGAGGGAAAAATTCCTTTGAAAATACATGAGGCGGTGAATCTGTCCTCTCTGTGTGCTAGAGCTCCAGCAGAGCTGCCAAGACCTGACATCGTTGAAGGATGTAATACTTGACATACAGCATGATCAAAATATGCAGAAGCCAAGCACAGCCTTAGGCTCATTGCATTTTAAGCAAACAAATAAAAAACTGTAAGGGCTGAACAGGCAATTGGAAATGGCACAGGGAAAACAGCACAGAGAAGAAAGCAAACCTTTGCTTCAGGAATTTAAGATAGCCAGAAATCATTTCTGTGGCAAAAAGAGGGCATGGGTATATATGGTTCTGGTGGGCCCCTTTGTGATCCCTTGCCATCTTCCTGTTTTTCTCCTTTGTGCTTGCTTGCTTGCCAACTAGAAAGCAAATGCAGAAGGTACAGTGAGCAAAAAGTGTACCTTCAGCAGGTGCTAACCGGGCTTATGTTTTGGCTGTCCCCCCACCACACTCCCCAAGTTTGTGGCTTAAAAAGAATCACCTTTATTTTGTAGTTCCTTTGCTCTGGTGAGCCTTGTTATCCACAAGCCTTTCTGGACCAGAATTTTGTCTTTGATCTTCAATAGAAACTGAACTGGCTAGATTAATTAACATCTCAAAACTAATGGACTTCCCNGGTTTTTTTTTTTTTTTTTTTTTTTTTTTTTTTACTCGAGTCAGCTACTTGGAGGTTTTCCAGGAGCAGAAGCTCCTCCGGTTACTACATCTTTTTATGATGATCAAGGTTTCTGATCTTTGTGTAGTAGGATGCAGAGCTGGCAATAGAAAAGATCGTTCCTACCAATTTCTATTTGATCTTCACTGCCGTTAAAAGTCTTTCACCATCCCTGCAGCTGGCTACAGTATAAAGTCACTTGTTGCTCACAGTGCTCTGCTGTTCTTTCCCAGTTTTTCTACCTTTTTTTTCTCTTCCTAGAGACTCAGCAATGAGTCGAGTTCGTTCTGCCCAGGAAGTTGTTGGGCTGCAGAAATAGACTCCATCCCATAAGGACATAGAGGATAGGGATATTTCTTGCCAAGCTTTTCATTTTGTCTGTCTCTACCCAAGTAGATGGCAAAGCACAAAATAAAATGTCACACCCTGTTCCCATACAGAGTGTTTTTTTCTGGAGCACACCAACAGGCGTTAGCCTGGGAAAGGCTGAGACAAAGAAGAAGACAAGCTGCTGTGAACTGCCACAATCGCCCATTAGGGTCGCTGGCTCAGAGGATTTCATGATGTCTCAATAGTCGAGGTCAGCTCAGTGTCTTGTCTTCTTAAGATAGATGTTCCAGCAAGGCTCTGAGCTTTCATGATTAAAACAAGGCACCCCTCTCAAATCCGTATTTCCCAACCTGCTGGCTGTGTAAGAAGTGGTAAAACACATTTTCCTGGTACCAAACGACTTCAAAACTGCAGGGCATTTTTAAATCGCATGCTCCTGATCCTCTTTTACCAAGTGAAATAGCACTTTCCCACTTTGTAGACAATGGGAGTCTTATCACTGCCGTGTTAAAAGCAGAGTTATGCCGAAGCTGAGCTGTTTTGAAAAATCCCTTCTTGAGCTCCCAAACTTTAATCTTCTGTTCTTGCAAGTAATGCCACGTACATCCCTTCAGCCCCTCTCTTGCTTTGTAAGAAGTGATCGTTTTTGAGTAAACTTGTGCCTCAAACATGAAATGATTTGGGGATGAATGAGGAGGGCTTACACAGGCTTGGGACTCACCCTTTTTTCACTGTATTGTCGTAGTTACAACAGCCTGCCCTTCGTGCAGTCAGAAACAATCACTATGTGCCAGCTATACTCTGCAGAGAAGGATGTCACATTGTTTCTCTGGAAGGATGACAAGGCATGAGAAATACTTGCAGTGACTTGACAAAGCACAAGCATAATTTTGTGCCATTTCTGGTTTGTATTGCACTGCGTACCAGTGGCAGGAAAAAAACCATGTAATTAGTGCTATAAAACATGGACTTCCAATCCCTGAGAAGCACAATAACTCCTTGTAGAGGTTTTAGTTGACATGGTGATATTTAAAAGCAGAAATATAGGATCCTGGAAGCCATGGTAACTTACTGTACAGAGATACTAGAATGTAAAGCACCCTGTGGTGGCTGAAAGACAGCAGGGCTCAAATCTACAGCCTTTGGCTATAAAAGCTACAGGCTCAGTGGCTAAAATAAGTGTTCTGTTAAACAAGCAGATGCGTGAGCCTCTACATGTTGCCTAGTACAAGCAGGCTCTGCTTAGAATGGGGGCAATATTTTATGCCTCTAAGGTGGCCATAGACTGCTCCTATCCCAGGGTGTTCAAATGGGATATCAGCTCTGTCAGCTTTCAGAGAAACTGAGATAATAGAGAGGATGTGTGGTGATATTGGAGCTGGCCTGCTGGGAAGCACTCGCAATGTGAAAGGCTGTCAGGGGCAGATGGTATCAGCTACCTGACTGTGTGTTTCTGTGCACATGAGAATTACCTGTATTGCCCAGTGCTGCCCTTCTGCAAAGCTGCTATCGCAGGGGTCAGTCTATTGACATACCAGCTACATCTTGTGGAGAAAGGTGGTGCGCCAGGCAATGCATCAAGGTGCATATCCTGTTGCTCTATGCCAAGCTCTCCTGCAGGCTTATGGTGCTGGTTGGCTTTGTGTCTCTGCTTGGGTCATAATCATATCCTAGCTCCACTGAAACCGGTCAAGCTTTCAGCCAGTGAGGCTTGCAGCTGGGATTCTGTCTCAGAGTGCTGTGCAAAAATTAATTGGGATGCTGCAGATGCACTCTCCCCACCACCGCCCCGAGAGCAACAGGAACTTCTAGGCTGATGGACCACTATGGCCATGCACATGCCCCTTGGTCAACAGACAGGGCTTTTGACCAGTGAGATGCCTTGGGTGAGAGAAGTTTCTGGACGACTACCAAAAGTGACCACAGCTCAGATTCAACTATGGTATGAATGGAGCCACCAGAGAGCCACCCTTTGAGTTGGTCTCCTCAGGGCAGCGGGTCGAGAATTGAAGACTCTCTTCCTTAGACTGGCCATCTAAGGAGCATTCACCAGGGACTGAGACACTTTACTGACCTGGTAAGCGATCTGCACATTTGGAATCATTACTCCAGAGTTTAGGGATCTGATCCCCTTGGGTTTGAATCAGTTGTCTAGTAATTGAACTAACCGGTATCCAAACCTGTGTTGTATAATGTTATCGAAGTGCTGAATAATTTTGGATAAACCCCATTTGTAGTTGGTTTCTGTTAAACAGCTCTGGTTAGAATGAAGTCTGTTCAGAATTTGTTGCCTGCCTGTGGGGTGCCTCCGCGACAGGCCCTGATCTTGTCTGGAGCTTCTAGATGCTAAAGCAATATAAAAGTTAGTAATAATAATTCATTGCAGACAGAGTAGCAAAGCTGTTCATACAGAGAGTGCTAGAAGAAACCCTCTCTGAGGTGAATACATCAGTGATTCATTTAGGGCCCTTGAAGACTGTCAGGCTGTGCTGAAACTTTACAGATGTCCTTCGGTAGCCTGAGGACAAAACTGCATTGTCCCAGTTGCTGGTGGTGTGGCTACCCTGTGAAAGGTGGCTTTTGTTTTCTCCAACAGTATTCCAATTAATCTGAATGGAATTAGTGGGTTTTTGTCTTTCTTTTTTGGCAGCAGATGATGGTGAATAGAAGAATGCAGTAGTTCCAGATGGTAAGGTTTATACCAGTCTGAAGCTACAATGTCAATACTAAAACCATCAATAGTTTTCCAAGTTCAGAGGGAAACAACAGCTTTGTATTGCTGCATAGCTTTTTCTGTTTGTTTGTTTGTTTTAGACATGCCAAAAATGGTTACATGTTCTCAACAAATGAAAACCAAACCCATAGTGGGGGTCAAGTTCATACTGGTGATCCAGTGACTGAAGAAGTCCAAGCTGTAAACCTTATAGGGGATTTTTTTTGCCTTCATTCGTCTCTTAACATGTATATGTTACTGTGCAGATAATTTGTATTTGTGTGCTGTTGTCATGGTTGCATAGGTATAGACTTTCGCATTCTGAAAGAGAGAAGGTTGACAGCACATCACTGAGCTGGTATAATCACACAGGGACACATGCCTGCTAACACAATAGGGACCTGTTCTTCCTCTTTCTCTTCCCCAGCCCCTTTTCTTCCAGTTCTGCACTCTGATTTTAATCTGTGTTGCACATTCACTGTGGGGAGTTCCGGAACTATTTATCATTGACCTAAGTGTTGATATCAGTGGGAGTATTGTCACTAAGAGAAAAAGAAGAGCCAGACCAGTGCACAGAGATTTTGACAATCCACCTTGCATCTCCCCACTCCGTGTCAGTATAAAACTGTACATGGCTTTCCCAGTTTCTGTCCTTGCGCCATTTCTTGCCCATCTCCTTTTCTTCTGCGATATTTATCTCCTTGAATCTTCAGACCTTCTAGTTTCTCTTCTGCATGCCAGGGCTCTTTACTAATTCCTTCATTTCATTATGTCCCTGTACAATTTTATGGGGGAGATTGGGTCAGGCAGCATAGGCTAGTTCTGAACAAGACAGGGAAGGATTAGAGGATGACTGAGGAACTGTGAGGGTCCTAGGCTGACCCTAAACCTCTAGAGCTACAGATACCACTTCTGTCCTCATGATCCTGGATGGTGTTGACCAAACACCCAAGGGGCAGTGAACTAGCAGGCTCCTCCATCACCATTCATAACAGGGATGAAACTGTGTGGTGAGGCACTTGGTGCAGAATGGGGCTGCCAGTGCTTTCTCTGTCTGGACCCTTTTGGTGGTTTTGTTTTAATTCTCTCTAACAAAATGGGTGTGACTAAACAGGACGAAGCAAACGTGGTATCCTGCACTGACAGGCATGAAGACACCAGCAAGAACACCATCAGCCAGGGTACAAATGTGTATTTTGGTTGCCTAAGAAAGCTACCATGGTGCAACTAGCCAGCAAGGCACTTACTGGTGTAAGAGACAACAAACTGGTTCTGCTCTGCAAGCATGTGAGCTTACGACGCTGCAGTGAAGGAGCAAGAGATTCCTGTGTAACCTCATCTAGGTGTTCCTGCTTCAGCAGGGGGATTGGACTAGATGATCTTCCGAGGTCCTTTCCAATCCCTAACATTCTGTGATTCTGTGATTCAGAGCAAGCATTGAAAGCCTTCCAAGTTTCCCTCGTAAATCCACACCTGGCTAATGTGCCAAAGCCCACCTTGGTGCTATTGTTTTCCTGCTGTATCTCTCCAGGCAGGACAGGGATGTTGGCGTTTGCTGCCAAGGTGCTGCGCTTTTTTGCTGTGTAAATACATTCCTATTGTCTCTGGGGATGTATCGCTTTAAGTGCCTGGTTTTCTTTGGGTTGGCAAAGCAAGTAATGGAGTAACTGTGTCCTGCTGAGAGTCTGAGGGGAATGGCGAGAGACAGAAAGCAATTATTCAAGTTAGAATGTGCACGGAGCACTTTTATTATCGTTATTTATTGTTTTACGGTCACATAAGTTGTGCTGCGCTTGGGAGAAGGCAGAGCGTGCCGGTGGCACGACTCGTGTAAATCACTGCAGCGCCGTGACACTGCAGGATTGACGCCAGTTGCTTCTGCTATGTCATGGCCCTTGGCTTTGGCCTCGAAACATTGACATGCGCATTTTAAATGTGAAAAATCAGGACAGCAGGTGTGATGAGCAGTACAGAGGGGACGGGAAGGGAGCAACCAGGCCTGATGCAAGAAGAGATGCTGGGTGCATGGGCAGAGCAAAGAGATCATCTCCTCTCTTTTTCTCATTTGGCATCTGAAAAGCTTTGGTAAAGATTTTGATAGTGTTCTGAGCAATTCTTACATTGTGAGAAGGAGGCAGGACATGTTTTAAAAGCTTTGTGGTGAAAACAACTTGTTTGCATCAAAATAAGGTAGTTTTTCTTCTCTGCCAGCTTCAGGACTAGGTATTTAATGTCTGTTATTTGAAGGACAGGCTCAATAGAGTGGGTAGAAGTCTCTTTTTTCTTCTTTTTTCTTTTTTTTTTTAATTGTTGTTTACATCTCCCTTGTCGCAAGATGTGGCCCCAGTATCCTCTTGTGCTGCTCTACAAAAATGGCAGCTGTTGCAATGTGAGGGGGTTCAATGCAAAGCCACTAACCTGTTGGCTTCAGCCAGAAATGCTTTAGAAACTATTACAGGCCAGCCCATATTTAATATTTCCCATTTGCCTTCATGAACTGTGTGAAATTTGGGTAGCCTGGCAACTTTTTTTGTTGTCGTTTTTGCCTGCTTGCATCTTAATGTGAATTCCTAGGACAGTGAAGTGCAAGTACAAAAAAAAAAAAATCACGCATGTGGTACTCCAAGGAGGGTGAGTTGTTGTGTAAAAAACAATGTTTTTGGGAGGGATGTGTATGAGGATTTAATGATTTATTAATTTATTTTTTTTTTTAATTTTTTAAACTTTTTTTTGGGTAGGGAGGAACTGCTTCAGGTGGCTGCTAGGAGCTTCTCTGTGGCAGCTGCTGATCGTTGCTCTGAGGGGCTGCTGTTGACAAAAGGTGGGGGCAAAACCATTTTCATGGTTTTAAAAATGGGTTAACCTTTATGTTGAGCAAATAAAGGCTTTTAATAATGTTCATCCCAGAGAAAAGGGACTTTTTTTCAAAAAAACCCAAAAAACCGCAAACCTTAATCTTGTTTCTTTATATATTCTATGCTAACTTCTTTTACATAACTTCTTTTTTCATAAACGATAATTGGTGATGTGCCCTCCTACACCATCGGGCAGCTTTTTTTAATGAGGCTTTTGTGCAAAATATTTCTCTGACATCAGCAGTATTGCTGTGACTGTGTTGCTATAAATCACCTTTGGGTGCTTATCAGTATGTTCACTGCCAAATCAAATCTGGCAAACCTTCTAACCAACCCAGTCTGAC
This sequence comes from Pampusana beccarii, assembly GCA_013399365.1. Classification (NCBI taxonomy): domain Eukaryota; kingdom Metazoa; phylum Chordata; class Aves; order Columbiformes; family Columbidae; genus Pampusana; species Pampusana beccarii. Next base: position 101,053 of record VWYH01009160.1, read on the forward strand.
AAGCTGTTGTATCTGTACTTTCCACTCTTGCCGTTACCATAACACTGTAATTTGTTCATTTAACCCGATCATTATAACTTGTGCATTTAAGCACAAGACATACATCTGTATCTCTCCAGCCTCAATACTGCCAATGAGTTCTCTTAAGTTATGCTAAGCCCTTTTAGGCTTCAGACCTAAAAATGGCCTACTTGCATTTTTAGAACGCAAAAGTCATAACTCTTTCAAGCCTAATCTGCAGTTTAGCTATGCAAAGTTGTGAAGAGCTGTAGGGAAAGAAAAGGAAACATCGATCCTCCTCCTCCAAAGAAAATCTCATCGATCCGAATGCAGAAATTTTAGTTCTAGTTTGGTTTTTTTTTTGAAGTAGAAACTTTACCTTTTCAAAGTCTATCAAAAACTGGAGAAAGTATCGTTAGGTAGAACAGTGGAAAGAGAGGGGAAATAATGCATTTCACCAAAACCAAAAAGTAAATACTTGTCAGAGAGAGAAGTATTTTGAGAAGCAATGTCAAAATACTCAATTTTTAAGTGGTGTGTTTGACCATTCCTACTGCTATCAGAGTTAGCCCAAGGAGACAGAAAGGCACATGCAGAGCATATAACTAGTTCTGAAACCAAGCTACAAACCTAACCCTTGGTAAACACAGTCCTGTGACACGAGGAGCTGGATGCCAGTGGATGTGTGGGGAGGCCGAGAAGGTTATAATTCTAGCGTTGCATGTGGATGCCTCATGAGTGGGTGGGAAACTCTTACAATTCAATTTTGATTGGGAAGTTAAATCAGTTATTAGAGAAAGACTGCTATTCTAAAACTGCTTTGCTCCTTCTTGTGTCCCATAGTATGAGTAGGGTCCCCACTGATTGAGAGGAAAATACAGAGCTGGACTTTCTGATATTAAAAGCTCCCTGAGACTGTCAGCACTTCAGGGCCCTGATGCCAGCAGGGCTTCCAAATTGATTTAGAATCCAATGAAATAGTGGGAAGGAGAGGAGGAGGAGGCATAAATATTTTTCTCTTGCTAATTTATTTTCCCCTTTCATGCATGAACTAATACGATGGAAAGCAATGCAGCTAAAATGAGTGCATTTGTTGGGAGCTGTGTGCTGTGCCACGTGGAGTTACAGGTGGAAATTGTGGACTGGACTGTTGGGCCAGCCTGTTCTTCCCTCTGTATGATGAGGGAATGTCGTGGTTTAACCCGAGCTAGCAATACAACCACGATAGCCGCTCACTCATTCCCTCCCCGGCCCCACAGGGTAGAGAATCAAAAGGGAAGGGAGAAACTTGGATTAAGATAAACACAGTTTAATAAAATAACAAAATACTAATACACTACTAGTAAATACATATATAAAATAGAAAGAAAAGATACTCAAGGCAATTCCTCGTGAACTCTGTCCACAACTGAGCAGACAGTCCCAGCAAGCCACACCTGGTACTAAAGCAGATCCCAGAGAGAGAAAAGAAAGGAAAAAGGCAGAAAAGCCCAGAGGCCTCTGCCAAACGGCAAAAGCCTGACTAAACATCCTGCACCAAAGGCTCCCCCGGCTCCAATGGCAACACCAAGCAAGCAAGAAGAAAAATAACGCACACAAGAGCAAGTGCCCAAGAAGCCAGAGAGGTAGCGGGAGAACCCAAACCAGAAGGCCCCACTCTTAAATAATTAGCATGAGGCTAATGGGATGGAATACTCTCATTGATCAGTCTGGATGTCAGTCAAGCTCTGTCCCTTCTCTGTCCCCCTTCCTCGACACCTCTAAGCAGGGTGCTCAGAATGTCCTTGGCTCTCAGACCAGAGCAATTTAAAACATTAACTCTGTGCTGGGGTGTTATCTGCTTGTTCTCAAACTAAGTCCAAATAATGAGCATGCTAACTACGAAAAAGAAAAGTTTCTAACTGCACGAAGAAAATTAACCCATTTTCAGTCAAACCAGCACAGGGTGGCAGCCCCTGGGATGTCTAATGGAGGTGGTGTACTAGCAAATGCCAGTCAGTGCACAGAGCAAGGACCCGACTTTGTTTTTGCCATCTGTGCTGCACCTTTTCCTCGTTTCTGGTGCGTTACCATGCGTTTCTTTTTAAGTTAAAAGAAATATTGTGATGCAGTTCTAGCTGTTAAGTGCCTTGTATTTTCCCATGGTGCACTGCTCCTGCAGAGACTTCTCTGTTTCCTGCATGTTCTGAATGAAACTCCTATTTTGATGCATCTTCCATCTGCTTAAGTGTTGGCCATAAATAACAACATATTACAAAATTGCCTTCTTGTCAACACACAGATTGTTTATGCGTCATTTCCTCTATCCTTTGTGTTGCTGTGACTTCCTAGGGAGGGAGAATTTATTGGTATAGCAACATTTGGGAATGAAACCAAATCCTATCGGGGTATGAAATAAATATAGTCAATTTTTGGTACTACATTTTTATTTACTTTGTGCAAAACATCTTCTTTCCTTGACAGCTTTGTATCTTGCCATGTGGCATCTACTAAGTTTGCAATATCATCTGTTATTTAGGGTCTTATATTTCCAGAGTATGTTTGCAAGCTGAATGTAGAACTGTGAACTACAGTCCCACAGTATTTTCAACAGAGAGCTAATCTTGAATTTCCACTTACTGTAAGCTAATCTTCAGTTCCCCCAGCCTCATTTTGCTGTCGTATCAAAAGAAGGTCTCTATCAACTTAAAAGGCAGGTGCAAGGTTGGTCAAAAGTCATGTTAGGAAAGAAACAGAAGTTCTGTTGTCTAATTTTTTGAAATCAACTGGGCTATAAATAAGTACCTTTGACTTAAGTACTGCGTTTCCTGTGGCAGTAAATCGCTAAAGCTCTTCTATTCAGCAGGTAGTGTGCTTTTTGGTATGGATGCTTCCTCTCTTAGTGGCTGACTGGACCTGGCTATTTGGGACCAGCTGATGCTGGCCATTCTTAAAAGTTTGAGTGCAGATTTTCACAAGAGCTCATAGTTCTCATGTTAGACTCATTCTGTCATTTGAGATGCTGAGATATCGTTATGCAGTTGAGCACCTGTGTGGCTGTAGTAATAAGGGCTCTTGTCCAGAAGAGTTTTACTATACACGTAGCATACACAGTGTGGGCACAGACTTGGACCATCAGGACAGTAAAGATTCTGGAGAGCTGGGTCTCGGTGTCTGCCCCTTGTGATCCTGGGCCAGCAGTAGCAGAGCTGCCCCTTGATGCAAGATTGTGCTTTTCCACTGTTTGTTTTGTAAAAGCAAACTTTGTTTACTTACTGAGGATATGTGTGCTAAAGCTTATGCTACATATGCAGATGCATTTCCAAGGAATTACTTGGAAACGGAAATGCTTGTCTTTCATGATCTTTCTCCCTTTAGTACAAGGATATTATTGTTCTGGCACCAAGAGGAGTGGGATTGTGCTAAACAGGCCAGGCATGTACTTTTTGGAGAAAGTAACTCATCTGAACAAGGAATGCTCCGGACTACTGAGTTGGAACAGGAGAATTTTGATGATAATTCAGGAGCAAAAACTTTGCTGAGCAAGCCCTGCTGCCATTTCTGTGTTGACATAAGTCAACTCTGAGACATACTGCTAGCTGTTTTACAACACCATATGTGGCAGATTCTCAGAATCTGCTGCCCTAAGTCTTCCAGTGGGACAGGATTTTGACTGCTTGTTTGCCTTCAGGTTTATTAGATCCTTTGGAGAATTGACAGTGCAGATAGATTTTCCTTTAAAAATTGTTTCCTTAATCTTCACTGAGCTTTTTTGGCTTTAGCAATGCTCTGTTTTGCAATTATCACTGCTGAATTTTGTGATGTCGAGAGCACTGGCTTAACTCTCTTGCTGTTCAGATCTGCAGTAAACTTCCCAGAAAATCCCACTCTTCATTTCTCTTAACCTTGAGACAGAGCTTGCGTATACAAATGTGTACATATAGTCACTTTTTCTTGTATGCATGACTTAGTCCCTTAAAAAGAGTTGACACTTGTCTTACTTTAAGAGAAGGCTGGAAGGCTTCAGGCTGCTGGGATGGTGGAAGGTCACCATCGGGCTCTGGAGAGCGCAGGGAGGGAATGTACAATTTGGCCTCTGCTGTGACAGGTGGACACGTTGTAGGGACCACAGGGTCACGTAGAATTTGCAGAAAGCCCTTGAGGTGTGGCTGAAACTCTGTGTAGACAGCATGCAGCGAAGGCAAAGCAGGCAGTGGGATTGTTTGTGATCTTCTGTTTATCTTCAGATTTTTTTAAGGCTTTTTATTCCTTCAAATGAGGAAGCTGACTGGCTCTGCTTATTTCTGATGAAAATTTGGTTTTTGAGATTTAAAGATCTCTTCAAATATGTAAAGATGTTTTGTCTTTTTTGGTGTGTTTGTTGCTGAAAGCAGAACAAAAACTTTTGGTTGTGGTATGTTTATAACATAGAATGGCTCTGGTTTATTCCTAGTATAAATTTATCTTTGTCTTAAGTAAATGAATTTCATAATTGAATTTATGCTGACCAGAAAGTAAGGAGCAGTAACTGTAAGAAACAAAACCCTGATGGACAAATGTCTCTGTTAACAACAGCAAAAATACTGTAGTTGTAAATAATTAGTGTGTGGTGGGGTTTTTTGTTTGTTTTGGTTTTGTTTTTTTCTCTCCCCAAAACAACATTATTATTTCAGTGACCTCTTAATCTTGCACTGGGATTCTGGGAAGATGTATTGCCATATCTGTGCGTATTTCTCTGTTTTAAGGTTAGGGATGATCAGCAGGAAGTATATCAATGTATTTGAAATAAGCTTCTGTTTAAAAAGAGGAGGAAGAGCTCCAACTATAATCCATGTTTGTAGAGGATGGCACAGGAATTTGTAGGCTTATATTTCTGGAAGAAAAAGTTAGGAAAAAGCTTTTCAACAGAAAAGGACGGTGGATTAGATTTTCTGGTCAGGACTTGAAGCCTCCATGGCTGGTCTCTAATCTGAGGTCAGGCAAATAGTGATCAGGAATGACACAGGCAAAACTGAGCTTGCCTTGAGGCGGGAATTGGCCTTGTAACTCCTTAAAGTCCCTTTCATCCCTGTGGGTATGTGGTAGTTAAGTGTACTGAGTACATTTCTTCCTACCAGCTGATCCTTCTTATTGGATACGTGTGATTTTTGTCTGCCTATACAAAGAATGAGCTGTGTGTTTTATAAACTGAGGACCCATTAGGGAAGAGAAAAAAACCAAAAAAAACCCCAACTGCCTAAATAAAGTATGGAATAATTATAAAGCTTTCTGATTGTGGACAGGTTTATGTTGATCGTTTGTCCCTTTCTGCATATATCTTCTCTTAGGGATTTAGCTACACAGTCATGTTTTGTGTGTTTTTCCATGTAGGATCCGGCTCAGCCCAAGCAGAGGGTGGCAGTCCTTGCAGAGTTGGTAGCTGTTTACTGTTGGTTGTTCTTCACACTCAGAATGAGTCCCTGTACGTTTTCTGCTGCACACTATATCTTGCTCTGAAGTTGAGTGTCTATTTTCCAGTAGATATTTTGAGCGTTGCTTCCTACAGGAATACGGAATACTCTGTTAATGGAATTATCACTGTGTACCTCACTGTTTTCAGCTTCATCCTGTAGCTGAGATGGAGTCACAGAGGGGGACAAGCTAGAATCAGTATAAATGTCCATTTATTGTCTTGATTCAGTTATTTGGCTGTGTAAATTCTTGGTTTCTTCTGTGGTGTCAAACTGCAGTCTCTAGACATAAGCAGCAAGTTTCAAGTACTTGCTGCTCTTTGGCAGGGTGGTTCAGCCTGGATTCTCAGAAAATGAGAGACACACTGCTAAAGATCACACAAAACTTGATGGTTGCCCAATATGATAAAGGTGCCAATTTAGTGTCCTGAGTCAGTGACTTCATGCTGGAAAAGGATAGTATTGCTGTGTGCTATGTCTTGGGTGGATATTTATAGCCCACACATCAGTACAGCAGTCACAGATTCTGAAGCAAAGCTTGGGGAATACATTTGAAATGTTTCCTGGTGTTACTAGTTTTCAATACAACTAGCGTTAGACTTGCTAACAAGTCTCTGCCCGGGGTTCTCTGTGGGTTTTGTTGTTGCTAGCTACCCTCTGTTAGGTGTTTGACTCTACAGGAAACAGCGGTATGAGCGTAGAGCCTTGTCCTGTGTAATTCGTGAAAGAGTGCCCTTTCTGATGTGAGACTGCAGCTTCTCTTGCTGCTAGGACTAGGTTCTGCTCACCTATCTCCTTGAGCAGAGCTTTTTTCCACAAGCCATTGATCTGTGCTTAGTTTCCTGTGTTCTGTTTGTTGCAATCTCTTTTGTGTTGTCATGGGCGGTGAGAGCTTGGCACTCCTACTCCTGTAGTTTGAGTTCCTGCATGATGATGAAAAGCAACCTAATTGCATTTTTTTTCTGCCTTGGGATAGAGGCAGAGACATTGTTCTCTGAGGTCTCTTTTGAACATGTTTTATGTACCACTGTGAAACCTGGGCTGCTAAGAACAGTGGAACCATCCCCAGTGTAGCAACTAACAATTTTAACTGGGCAATTCCTGTAAAACTGTGAGCTATCACAGATTTTGACCTGTCTATATCTTTTTAATTGCTTCTGTCTTGGAGAAACCTATATATAAGAACCATCTCCTTTACATTTGTGCACACAGACAGCTCTTACCATGATGCAGATCATACTGTTTCATAGTGCAAAGTGTGTCACATTCATAGATCAGTGCATTCAATAAAGCTCCTGCTTTATCGGAGTCTATTTAGATCTTTCTAGTCCATTGCTATTCTGCATATGTGTTACTGACAGAACCTGGTGCTTATTAACAGATTCTTTGCTGTGTCTGCATGCCATGCTATCTTCCCACTAAGTGAAGTTATGTTTCTGTATGATACAGCAACGATAATATTTCACATATGGTGTTTTTCATCAGCGTATGCCAGGCTGCTTTACAAGAGAAGTCTGAGCCCTTGTTCCTCTCTGTTGTATGGAAAGATGAAGCACCAGGCTGTGAAATACTTAGTACAAGGTCTGTCATGGTGTGGCAAGACTTGAGGTTTAACAAACAGCTTGCCAGACTATGTCTCTGGAATATTTTGCATGGCGTTCTTGGCCTTTTAAGAGTCTTCGTTATACACAGTGCAAATAAGTTCCCTGCTGTTCTTAATATCTGGCAACTAAGGAGCTTGATTTCTGCTTTCTTCTATTATTCTAAATCGATGTTGGAAGTTGCGTCTTTTAGGAACACGCTGTCTTTGTTCTTGTAAGTAAAGCAGAGGACCTGGAGCCAAGGTGGGTTACACTGAGTACAAAGTGAACGTGAGCAAAACCAGGCTTCTCTGGTACATCTGTTTCCAGATAGCCAAACAATTGACTTCAGGACTTCAGAAAACCGTTACTCTTGTCCTTTGACACTTCAGAAATGGCTTCACAAGAGACATTATCTTTCAAGCACTTGATAGAGGTATGATCTTCACTTATGGACTACTGATGCATTCAATATGAAAGATGAATTTTCTGCTCAGCCACTCCCCAGCTTATTGTAGTAGAAAATGGTGCTTGGCATTACATTGTTTCTTTTGCTGTACATTATGTGTTATATTTCCAGTGCTTGAATTAGGGTTACAAATTTCCAGAGTTATGCGATGACAGCATAACCTTGGAATTATTTTAAGACAACGTGGCAGGTAATAGAGGCCTCAAATTTATATTTGGTAATAAAAGAAACCCCTCTATAAAATTTAATATGGACATAGAAATATTATTATGACTTTGCAAATCATTGCAATGGAAAAATTCCCTTGCAAGGCTTTATGTCCAAAGGCAACACTTAGCAGTGGTGGTGTCCTCATGCAGGTTAAATGTGCACTGTAGTTTTCTGTCTTACGGGGTGATGGCAAAGGAAGGAAGAGGTAAAAAAAAAAAAAAAAAGTATATATAAAAATATATATAATTTTATTATTGGCTTCGTTTCAGTAATCTAGGAAGTTATTAATAACTGCAACTGCTTGCATAATTTATAAGAAACATCTCAGTGTTTTTTCACATTAATTATTTGATCATTTCCCCTCCTTATTGTTGTTTGTAATTGCAGTAGTGCCTTGAGAATCAAATTAATATGAGGGTCTCTTACTCTACATGCTAAGTAAATAGTTGTAGTTCTTTCCTAAAGAAGCTGCAGTTTAAGCTGCTGTGATAGAGAGAGGAGAAAGAAGATGAGCGGTTTGGTCAGGGTCATAGCAAAGTCTGTGACAGAGATGAGTTGCCATCTTTTTGGAGTCCTACCCCAACCCATTGTCTGTTGTGCCATAATTTATCTGTCTGTGGTGGCGTTCTCTCTCATTCTCTTCAAGTATATGATATAAACTATTGTATATCTTTGTTTCCGCTTCATCTACACCCGTTGTCCAGCAAGGACAGGGAGCTCATGTGTGCCCCAGCCTTTAGTGCTGAAATGACGGGACCTTAATACCCGAAATGTTAGTACTTAATGATACTGAGAGGTCTAGAAGGAGAAAGAAAATAGTTTCTGACAAAGGAATGAGTATGAGTATTAATCCATAAAGGCTAGGACGTGAGAGTTATTTTAACAGCTTTTCGTGAAGCATTTACCCTCTGTCACATCTTGATTCCAAAGCCTGGACCAGAGGTCTATGGCTCTGTCATGCGAGATGGTTCTTAGGCTGAACGTGACAAAACTCAGTGTAGTGTTCAGATTTGTCTGGGCGCTTTCCATTGCCCTGACAAGAACAGCTGTTGAAACAGTATAATTACATTTTTGTGGTTTTATATTACTTACTGTAATTTGTTATCTTGATGTAGCTTATGTACAGTGTTTGCCATTGTAGCTGGAGTTTGAGAATTCAATAAATTATGAGATTGACTTATTCCCATTAAAAAAGTAATTTCAAAATAAGATTGCTCCTCTGTAGTGCTGTAATCGAAGACTGAAATGTAATGAGAGCAAGTGATTGTTCTTCTGTGGATTTCAACGTGCCATTAAAAACAAAGAAAAAAAACCTTGATGAAAACCACAAACTCACTCTCTCCATTTTAGTTCAGTAACAAATTCAGAAAAACAGCCGCTTACTAAAATGGAGACGAGCTAATTCAGTTGTGTTTAAGACCAAAGAAATAGACCTGAATTAAAATATTTTACTAAAATGGTAATTTTGTTGAAAATATGCCTGTTAGCGTTATAAATGGTTTCCAGTTGCCTGTTGACTCCGACAGTCTTTTAGAAGGATTCATCATGCTTAGAGTTAGATTTTGGTCTAAATCAGGGAACTGGATTTGCTAGAAGTCTTTGGGCAGAGATAAGTGCCAGTGGCTGATTCAACCTGCATGTTTTAGAAGGCAGTGAATGAACTGAACTTTGGAGTAGCTTTTTTTTCCTCCATTAAACTAGAAAGTTAATCCTCCAGATACGAACCCTTCAGACTGAGATGTCTTATATTTGAGTTCTAGGAAAGCAAAGTGGAATTTTGTGGAAAATACATATTGTCCGTCTCCTAAGTATTTTTAAAATTTTTGTAAAAATGAATCTCAATGGCCAGGTACTTCACTCCTCTGACCTGAGAAAGATGTATTTGTGATTTTTTGTTTGTTTTGCTTTTTGTCTCATGCCCATTTGTTTGGAAAGTTCCTAAAAACCCACTAGTAACTGAGGTTCCACATCCCCAGGAGCAATCTGTTTCACTGTTTTAGTAGACCGACACCTTGAAGTTCCTGTTGCAATTAGGAGGATGGTCTTGATACTAAAAAGCTAACTTTCCCTTTTTGTGCAGATGTGCCAAGTTTTACAATTCGGAGAAGAACCACTGGGCATGTATGCTGTAAGGGATTACTGAAAGTGATTTGCTGGCACAAAGAGATTTGCTGTATGTAACAAGGAAGTAGATGGTCTCATTCTTCTGAATGTATCTCAGTGCTTGGGTAATTAAAGCTCTAGTCTGTTGTGTGGGTGGGTTGGTTGTATTTTTGGGGGGTTTTTTATGTTGTTTTTTAGACATATTATTCTGACATTTGGCCATTCCTTGGCATGTGACCGAGGTTTCCATGCTGCCTGTGGAAAAGGAGGGAAGTGGATGTGGAGGCATAGTGCTTTTGAGGGCAGTAGTTCCCTTATTTTGGGCAGCAGTGGAGTCTTGTGTGCCTCTGTCCAGAACAGTTTGGCAGGGCTTGGTGTGTAATTAGTAGGAATGCAAGAGGTGCCTTGAATCCTTTAAAACTTATTAGAGCTGTGCCAGAATAAATAGCAGCTTTCTGCTGCAGACCTGGAATTTGATCATCAGCCCTTGCAACAAAAACACTCCAGTGAGCCTAAACCTTTATGGCACCTGGGTTCTATCCCATTAGGTTTCATTGCCTTTGTCGGTCACACCTTTTCAGTCTGCTTAGTTGGACAGGTATGTTTTCCATCACACAGAGGGAAATTGTGCTGGCTGGGGATATGTTAATAAGTGACGTAATTACAGAGGTCACTAGGCACTTTGGCTGTGTATCAGGACATATGTGACTTTGGATTATTCCCAGGCTACCAATGTTTTAGGTCTGTTTGTTTTCAGTAAAACATTACTGGTGCGTGAAATTAGCGCTAGGATCTCAAGAGGCTCCAGAGGAGAATGTTAATGTTGTTAGAATCTAGCTCATTGAAAAGGAAACTGGGGAAAGGTACATAAAGGTAGGGAGGTGGGGGCTAATTACAAGCTCAATTAAAATATCTGAAGGAATACAAAGCATAGCCTAAGAGGTAACATAGACACACCAGAAAGCAAATCCTTCTCTGGACTGTGGCCTCTGTGACAGAAAACAGATTCTGCTCTGGTTTTACAAGGGCATTGAGATTCCTTAACGAGAATACTTGGGAAAAGAGAAGGATATAAAGTAATCCCATTATAGAAGGTTTTTGTGTAATGATCAGCTGAGTGGTGCTGGAATCGTGTGCACATAGCAAGAGCACCGAGGTTGGTTTCTAACCCCCCAGGTCTCCCCCCTGCTCCACTCTGTAGGTCAGCAGGTCTTTCCCATACTTACTCTTTCTTACCAGCGTCAGTTATATAATATATATATATTTAATATATGTGTAGGACCACAATTGTTAGCTCAGACACTTCAGCTAAGGGATAGACCTGAAGATCAGAGTTAACAGCAGCGATGGTGTCAGACATGTTTTAAATGGATTAAATGCAGCAGCTGTCTATACATCTCAGCAGGTTAGGCTGAATTTTAACAAAATGTTTAATACATATGCTTAAATCCATTCCTCTTCCACAAAGCAATGGTCGTCCATCCTAAGCTGTAAGAATATTCAGTGTAATGAGACTTCAGTGTAAGTGCTGTGCAGTTTGCTGACTCTGTTTTGAGGTATACTTTTCCTTTCTTGCTGCATAGCAGCTTGCTGGTTTAAATTCATAGAATCATAGGATGGCTTGGGTGGGAAGGGACCTTCCAAGCTCATCCAGTCCAACCCCTGCCATGAGCAGGGACATCTTCACCCAGATCAGGTTGCTCAGAGCCCTGTCCAGCCTGGCCTGGGATGTCTCCAGCGGTGGGGCATCCACCACCTCTCTGGGCAACCTGGTTAACTGGTGGCAGCAACGAAAATATTAAAATGTTGCCTGTGACTGAAAAGTTTGCTGCCTGTGACAGTGTATAGATACAGACAGGTGCTTCACAGCTGAATCTGAGAGTTAACTGATCCTTTTCTGTTCGGAAAGGTTATTCATCTAAGCTGTTCCTTGAAGGCAGACCTGGTGAGTTGCTCAGTTTACTCCTGTGAATGTCATAGAGAATCATGTATTCACACAGGGATCCTTGCATTTTCTTGTTCTCTCAGAAGAATTGTTTTTCAAACTTTGATCCAAGTATTAGTGTTAAAGGTGGCATTGCAGTCACCTGTGTTATTCATTTATTCATTCATTCGTTCATTCATTCGTATGCACAGCATAACGCAATACATAGTGTCTATTTCTTTCTTTCTTCTTTTTTTTTTTTTTCCTGCTGTCCTTTCAGCTCTGTAGGGGAGACTTCTGGACCAGAATGGAAGTTGTTCTTAATGCTGCTTTCATGGAGAAAATTTTTTTTTTCCCAGAGCTTTTTTTTTGTGGTTTGGTTTGGTCTGGTTTGGTTTGTTTTTTTTTTTGTTGTTGTTCTCCTTGTCCCCAGCTTTAGCTACTTTGTAGCAGATTTCACAGAGGAAAATTGAATTGTGGACCAGAAATTGCTTATACAAAAAGTCAGCTTATGGACTGAGTGGGTTAATTTCAAGGAAGTAAGGAAAAGGGGAAGGGAGGGCTTGAGTGCAGGAAAAGATGAAAGAGAGGTTTCCTCAGGAAAGTAAGGTGGTAAATGAGGCTGTTCTGCTGGATCAGTAGTCTATAACCATGTCTTCCAGGACTACCAGCTACATTTGGGAAATGGCATATTTTACATAAGGCTCTGTCTGCCTGGGTGAACATGCACCTTTTTAGGCATTCTTTGATTTTGGCCAGTTATAAGAGCTGAAGTTGCTCTGAGGTTCATGTGGAGAGCTAGTACACCGAACATGTCTATCATAAACTCAAACATGCTTGTGAGGGAAACTACTCCACCTGCATGAAAAAGATATATAGATTTGCATGGCTGAATAGAGATAGTATCTCTTGGATTCTTGGAGTCATGTGATTGCAAGACCATAGTCTATAATAATTAGTAGCTCTTAAGCTCTCAGGAAGCAACTGTAGGATGCTCCTGTGCATCTGTATGCAGTACACTTCCTCTGTCAGAGAGCTCTGGGAAGCAAAAGTGCATATGCTTAAAGCTATTGTTCGATGTGTGAAAATCAAGAGGTTCTTAAGTTCAATGAACCAGCATGTATGTTTTAGATAAAGTATAATGCCCTGTCCAGCAGACTATTGCTTCCACAGCTCTTCGAATTCCCATGTAACCTGTTGGTAGGAATGAATTACAGATATTCCCTGGTTGATTTTGCACAGGAATCTGTTACTGTCTCAGCTGAAAGATTACTTTTATGCTTTCCATCTGAGGAGTCCTGAGCAGACCTCTAGTTTCCATTAATCAATGTAGCAGTGGCTGTGTGGAAATAATTGAGCATTTAAAGTTTGGCATGGTGTGTTCAGTGCTTAGTCAGCATGCCATCACATCTCCAGCTGTACTGTCTTAGTGTGGCAGGCTGGAATGAAAGTGCCGAGCACTGACGCTTTTTACAGGATTGTGTGATGGCTTTTACATAGAGAAATGGAGTGAGAACCATACTACAGGGGTAATGAGACACAGCATGACTTATCAAAGGCTTTCATTGGATCTCTGATGCCGGACATCTTTTAATCCCTACTGGATGTTTTTCTGTTTTACAAGATTTCCTCATTCAAATAGGTTTTAATTCAGGAGAATCATTTGCCGCAAGTCAGGCACAGTAATTATTGAGGTATTTCATGGCTTTGTTTACATTTCTGTGGGCACTTAAGTAAACCGTTTCAGGTTATGTCAAACACAAAATAGACATAATGACGAGATGCTTTGTGCTGAATGAAATCCAGATTGAAAACTACTGAAGCACAATTCTCCCATAATAATAGTTCTATGTACATGACAGCATAAAGTGTTTATGTAGCAACCATGTTGTTTCAGCTTCTTAGTTGTGAAAAAAAATGTAGACTTTTTTTCAAGAGTAAAATTTAGTTTGCAAATCAATAGGCAAGAGATGGTTTCCATGCCTAAACTCCAGTAAAATTCCCTAAAATCTACATTGAATGTAAATAGATGACCTTGGCATAAAGCCTGTGGCATAATGAACCCTGAAATAGGTGGGAGGAAAGTGATTCAGGAATTACAGGCCATTTTGAAATGATATGAGAGTGTGTCTGTATTTTTCAAGGTAAGTCAAAGCTTTCTGGTAACTGTTTAGTGTGTATAACAGCTCCATATAAAAACAGTCGGGGGTAATGCCTTGATTTATGAGATCTTTTTTCAAAACCAAAACAAAACCTTAACAAAAACTCAAGCTATTATCTGCTGTCTAGTACCCTCCTAAAATCCAAGCCAGCCAACCAAAAAAAAAGTTAAAGCAACAGTCCTTCTCTTGCTTTTGTACTTGGGCTGAGCTGGTAGTGCAAGTTTTAAGAAAGGCAGCACTTATCTTTTTTTCAGGCTTTCGAAAGCTTAAATTTACATTTACATGTGAGTATTGATAAAACTTGACAAACTGCTTTATCAAGTGTTCTGTCAGATTTTATCAATAGCGACTTGAGCGGCGTCTCAGTATATATCTCTAAAACAGTTTGCCATGATGCATTTGCCAGGGCTGCAGATCATTACATTCCCCTAGAAATTCTTATATTTCAAATGTATGAGATGTTTTGGTGTCAATCCCAAATGCTCAGCCTTCCGGCAACGGCTGGTTGCTCACTATGTGACAGTGTGACATGGAGCTGCAGAGCCGTTGTAGTTGGGGGAAGATGGATCTGGTGCTAGTTGATGCTGTTTAATTATCTTCCTACTTCTGCCAGTTCCGTTGATCCTTTTCCACTTAAAATTGGTTTGATGTTTCCATTGAGAACTCCTGGGTGAAAAGAACTTTTCCTGGAGCGTGTTTTTACAACAACAGGATCCTCATTTGCTTCTGCTTCCCGTGATAACCTCTTCAGTGAAAACAGTAGTATAATGGAAATTAAAGGGGATGTTTTCAAAGAACAGGAGCCTTGATTACATGCAGGTACCCAGCACACAACGGATGGCTAATGTTATCTGTGTGATATACTCAACTCTAGGTCTAAAAGAGAAGGGCAGAGAGATCCCTTTTTGAGAGACCCACCTGGGTCTGCCTTGGGAGTTGACATGTTTTATTTCATGAAACAGTTCAATAGTGAATATAAAGTGCACTCCATTTGCATTTAAAATGCAGATTGAAACCAGCAACGTATCTTTAAGAGAAAAGTAACTGCTGTGTTGAAAATGAGTGTTCTGTTAGACTGTGCATTGGGCTTGCATTGACAATTTATGATACTAGCCCAGCTAATTTGGGTCACAGTTTTGTGTCTGGCGTTATGTGCTGTCCATCTGTATTGCTGGGTGTTACGCTGTCTGAACTCCATACTCAGGTCTGCTTGAGCACTGATGTTCTGAACAACCAGAGAACAAGTGCTGAAGCAGCAGCAGGGAATCTTACCCTGTGGCGAGTGGGAGTCCCAGGGGCTTTTCTGACCTTCTTCCTCCATTTTTCCACCAGCTACCTGTACTACTAACTTGTCTTTGATAGTGGCCGATGCTCTTTAAGTGACAAAGAAACCCAGCTTCCTAAGCATTTGGCAAAACATATCTGTTTAAAGGTGTTCGGTTAATGCTGTGATGCAGAATGGCTAATAACCCAGGCCACTGTTTTTAACTCCCAGAGCTGCAGCTTTTAATGGGAATGACAAGAAGAGCTTGGCCCAGCACTCTACAATGTCTCTGATGATCATGGGTTCATTTATGGGTAGACTTAAAAACGCCTGTGTGTGTTGAAATTACAACGGAGAATGACTCTATTGTAAACTTTCTGAACAGCCAGCCCAGGCAGCAGATGGCCCTTATGAAGATCTTTAGCTTTTATTGAACACAGTAGCTAAAATTGCCCTGACTGGGTTGACAGATAAGAGGTTAAGAGCTGGTACTGGTTGCAGCTGCAGGCAGCAAATAACCCCAGTAGTCATATCTGCTTGCCCATAGAGTGACAGTGAGATCGAATGCTGGACACTCCCATACCAGGTGTGGGAATGACAGGCTTGTTCTGTTTCTTCATTCTCAGCTCTTCTTTTGTTTTTTGATATGGTATGCACACACCCTTTGGGAATGCATACTACTCCATCCATGCATCAGGCACAGAGTTATTCAAATCTAATAATGTATTTTCAATAGCCCTGTAAGTTTTTCAACATATAATTTTACTGATTTGTTATTGCAGTGTGTGCTTTTTATTTTACTATGCACTGATTTAGTGACATCTTCCTTCTTCTGGCAAGGAGATGAAGGGAGATAATTTGTTATCAAGTGTACTGTATGCCATGTAACTTAAGAGCAATCGGTGATCAGAAACGATAGGTTATGAAGGACTCTTTTTGATGACTTACTGATGTTTGCAAAGTTTGCTTTTTCACAGGCAGGATTTTTTTTTTCCCTTTTCTCTTGCTGTTTCCTCACTGCACCCCTATACATACTTCAGTATCCTTTATCTGTGAGAACTAGAACATGCTGGTTCTTTCTGTTACCATACTTCTGGAAACTTAGAGCGTGAAGAAAACAGTCTAATCAGTGCTGAAATAGGTCAGATAGATATCCAGCCTACCTGTGCTACACACCTACCTGCGAGACAACCACGTGTATTAACAAGCAATAATAAAACCTCTTCTGCTAGAAGAATTATGGATGAAATAATGATTGATACTCTGCCTCTGCTGTGAACTAAAGAATTCAAGTGCCTTATGATGGAACAATGTTGGTCCATGTGGTCATGTCCTGTTGGTAACAATGACTTGAGACTGATGGCACTGGATAGATCAAGGCATGCTTCTATGTTGGAGTACTCCGTTAGATGTAATTATCATTGTTGGTGGTTATAACCTTATTACTACAGTAATGCCTTTGGAAATCTTGTGTAGGATTTGTTGTGGTGATAATTATGCTTTCCCTGGACAGATTTCTGCATGGCAGTTGTGTTGGGCAGTGAATTTCTATATATGAAATATCTTCCATTCACTCCCAATTTAGACTGAAGTGATGTAAAAAAATCATTCTTAGTGAGATGGTATTCAGGGGTCTAAAGGCTGTAAAATGAACTGGACTCTTGTTCCATTGTCTGTTGACCTGAGCAAGTGTTGAAAATACTAACTTGTCTCCTTTTAGATCCCACGGTGGCAATGAGATCTGTTCTATGTGGAGGTGGATCTGCTTCCAGTCCATCTGATACCAAGAGCTCCTGCAGACAGCTGTCTCATGTGTTTAGGCACAACCTGACACAAAGCACAAGTACATAAATGGATTAGCAACAGAAACAGACCCATGAGGACTTAGGACTTTTGTGTCCAGTCCTTCAGATCCAGTTCTCTAAGCTTTGCTATCAGTACTAGTCATTAGCAAGTTATAGACTATGATACTTGGAGCCCGTCTGTTGAACTTCATCGTAATTTGTTCATTCCTCTTGACTAATCCACACAGAAAAAGTATTCCATCTACTTTGTGTAGTAGGAGCAGGCCCATGTCCATGGTAAGCTTCCCTTAAGCATAGTCTATCAAATTTAAGCCTTGATTTACCTTTCCATCTTGAGGAGTTTGCAGAGCACATGGCGTCTGGTCTTTCTACTCCCATCCATATAAATCAAGCCTCGTAAATGAAGCTATAACTACAAGCCTTCTATCTGTGAATTTTATTTACAGTGGAAATAAGAGGCTTCAGGAGGTGAAACTGCTGTCACTTGAGCCGTATTCAGCCGCCTGGAGCAGCACACAGAGAACATCCTGGTCAAGAGGCAGCGGCAGCCTTGCTCTTGGAATTGATTTACAAATAGACTTCCAGGATGTGAACCTTCTGCATGTTGAGTAAATTGGCATAACCTTGAGCTGCACTGTAAGGTGGCCTAGTGGTTATAGCCTTTCCTTGGGATACTGGCATTTGCCCTTGCTTTCCCATGGATTTCTTATGACTGTGCAGGCACATTGGTTCGGCTTTCCATGGGAAACTGTCAAATAGTGATGTGTGAGTAGCTGAGGAGTGAATGACTCTGTGATAATTCTGTGGCAGAGAAGCTGCAGCCTATGACAACATTTTGTTTCTATGTCACCTCTCATTCCACATTGGATTTAAAAGTTAATTTTCCACTCCTGCTTTATCCTAACAGTTTTTCATGTGGATGAGTCCTTTATCTTTTGTCTCATTGTCGCAGAATAAGAAAGGGCTAATAGCACTCAGTTGTTTCACAGGACTGTCACAAGGGCAGATGCACGAAAGGCTGTTGCTGGTGTGAGTCAGAGTATATACCTGGTACAGAGAGCTGTGAGTGGATTTGGACAGACAATGTTGTTCAGTCTTGCAGGATCCTGGGCCAAGGCTTGCTGTAGAGTTAGGTTCCAGCTCTCTGTAATGTTTCTTCTGTGAGGTGGGAACTTGAGAAGGTTGTGGCTGGGAAAAAGTCATATTTTGGTCTGTAACAGCCCCTGCTTCTAGAGCATCCTTCCTTTAGGCTGTGGTGAAACTGGGAGCGTGCTGGTCCATACTCTGACAAGGCACCAATTGCTAAATTCTGAGTGGAGTAATGTAAGGTTGGACTGGACTTGGGACAGAGCTATTTTCCAGCAGCTCATCTAACTCTGAAAGGTGACAGGGCAGAGACTTCCTGATTACTGAATCTAGTTTGTCACTGAAAGCTGGTAACATTTTGTTCAAACACTCAAATTATATGTTGAGTCTCTAAATAAAGAATGTCTATGTGTGTTGTTGATATATTGAAAAATCTCATTGGTTTTAAAAACCTAGATAAAATGACTAATGCGTTCTTCAGAATAAGGAGAAACAGTTCTGGATGGTTTTTCAACATTTGACAGCTTCCTAGCCAATTTCCTTGCCCTCAGCAGAATAAATGGAGCTAGCCTATCTCTAGCATGACTGCTGGCTATTTCACACAGCTACCTTGACTGTTCTTTAAATTGACCCCATGGAGAAATTGTTGCAGTGTGGAAAAAGGGACTGAAGGTGCAGGGGGCTAATTAAATTGCAAACATGGGGGTTGTGAAGCCCTGGTTTTGTCTCAGACAGCTAAGTGAACTGTGTTTAGAGAACAGATTAGTGAACACGTTTCCTGAGATCTGTTTCCATGCATTGCGTGGACATATGGCAGATGGAAGAAGTGGTCAGGTAACTTGTCTGGTAGCTCTGGATCCTGTCTGGGGTGTGTTAACAGGAGTGAATTATATTAGGCAGGGGAGGTAGTTGTTAGCCTCCACTATTTGACAAAAGTGAGAGCTTTGTTGGATTACTGGTTTAGGCATTCCTGTGAGCACTGCAGGAAGGTGTAGATTTGTCTTAGAGTCCCGTGGTGACTTCTTATCATTTTTACCGAGACTGATAAGCTGTAAATGTTACTGGATGTTAACTTTAAGAAAAGAAACTACTTGTTCAATCTAAAAGTGAGATCTCTTCCAGTGTATAAAGTACTCACAGGAGAAGGGCAATGAACAATTGTCTTTTGCTTCTCTTTGAGGTTAAGCCAAGAAGTAATTAATCTAATTGGAAGCAATAGAGATCTTAGCTTGATACTAGGAAAAGCTTCTTAACTTTAAATACTGAAAGTACATTGCCCACATGGCAGTGGAACTCTGCTAGAAGAGTTGAATATGCTATAAACAAGCAGGGACAGAGCCTGCCATGTATTATGACGTCATTTGGGCTTCTCTGTTTGGTGGTGTGCGGTGGTTTGTGTTGTGTTTTGTTTAGTTTCGTTTTTTTTAAACAAAGAGCATATTAAAATACTTGTGAAGACTGCTGGTCATTGTGACTTTGTTTTGCTAGAAGGACAGAGCTGTGCACTGAGACAAGGTAAGCCTCTCAAGAAGGAATGCTCAGATCTGCTGAGTGAAACAGCCTTTAAGTGGGAATCTTAAAAACAAACTTCCACACTGCTCAGTGAGGTTCTTTCAGTCCCACTTAATTTAGCAGATTTCAGTTGCTCTGCACTGCACACAATCCAAGCAGTCCCTTCTATATTTCTTATAAAATCATT
The DNA here is from genome assembly GCA_013399365.1 of Pampusana beccarii. Lineage (NCBI taxonomy): Eukaryota > Metazoa > Chordata > Aves > Columbiformes > Columbidae > Pampusana > Pampusana beccarii. The sequence goes on from VWYH01009160.1 coordinate 120,784, forward strand.
TTGCTTTTCACCATTGAACTAAATTAAATTGTACTGCATGCTACAGTCAAGCCTTCTCTCCCCTTGATCTTCCAGTCTCTCATCACCCTCGCTCTGCGGAGTGTTCTCAGGCACCCTTAGGGAAGACACAGACCCTCCTTTTATAAAAAGTAAAATTAGATGGAAAAAAAGGCAAAATCTGTTTATTATATTGAACTACACAATAAAATATGAGCAAGCAAATTAAACACTGTTTGCCACATAGGAGGTGGGAGTGGTGACTTGCCGAGTTCTCTTGCAGCTCTCTGATTACCCTTAGGGATGAGGTATGAGTTGGAATGTTATGCATCCTGTTTGGACATGTAGGCAATCTTGCTAGTCACTTTTACTGTATTCATCAAAATGATCCTGGCTGAGAAAACACAGCAGTACACCACAGCGTGTAGCTTATAGACAGGCTGTTAGATGTGCGAGGTTACACACTCCATAGTTCTGGACAAATGTAGTGCGTGCTTTAAAGACGAAGTGCAAGGCCCGTGAATCTGGGCCTGTACAGAGTAAACAGGATGCAGCTTCTTGTCTCTGTGAGACACTGGCTAAAAAATCTGCTGTGGTGTCAGTGGATGAGAACTAACTTGTGGGTATTTTCTAGTGTTAAAGAGCTGCAAAGGAGAAAAAAATAGCATTTGACACTTCCTTTTTAATTTTGACAGATGAAAAAAAACAACAAACAAACAAAAAATCCCTAACAAAACCATTCAGATCATCTTATGTGGTTTTCTCAGGTACAGGTGGAAGGGAGTAGCAAAGATTTATATGCTGTTATGGGAACTTAGGTTATCCATGAGCCAGCACTGTGCCCTTGTGGTCAGGAAGGTCAATGGCATCCTGGGGTGTATTAGAAGGGGGTGGTTAGTAGGTCGAGAGAGGTTCTCCTTCCCCTCTACTCTGCCCTGGTGAGACCACATCTGGAATATTGTGTCCAGTTCTGGGCCCCTCAGTTCAAGAAGGACAGGGAACTGCTGGAGAGAGTCCAGCGTAGGGCAACTAAGATGATTAAGGGAGTGGAGCATCTCCCTTATGAGGAAAGGCTGAGGGAGCTGGGTCTCTTTTAGTTTGGAGAAGAGGAGACTGAGGGGTGACCTCATTGATGTTTATAAATATGTGAAGGGTGAGTGTCATGAGGATGGAGCCAGGCTCTTCTCAGTGACAACCAATGACAGGAAAAGGGGTGATGGGTACAAACTGGAACACAGGAGGTTCCACTTTAATGTGAGAAGAAACTTCTTCACAGTGCGGGTGACGGAGCACTGGAACAGGCTGCCCAGGGAGGTTGTGGATTCTCTGTCTCTGGAGACATTCAAAACCCGCCTGGACACCTTCCTGTGTAACCTCATCTGGGTGTTCCTGCTCGAGCAGGGGGATTGGACTGGATGATCTTTTGAGGTCCCTTCCAATCCCTAACATTCTGTGATTCTGTTATTGCAGATGACAATAGTTTCCTAATAGCAAGATAATAAACTACTCCTCTGCGTAGTTAAGTAACTTATATCTAGCTGTGCTCCGATTTATGTTTCTGGTGTTAACCCATCCTACATGTACTTACCCATTGCTTGACTTGCTATGCCAAAAAAAAGCGCAGTAGTTGTCCTCTTGAGTAGGTCTGAGCCCGTGTGTACACTGTCTAGTTTGGTGGGAGCTTCCACATAAAAGTGCTTTCAGAGGAGACTTTTCAAAGTGATTCTGTAGAAGAGTTTTGTCCCTTTTCAGGAGGTGACTCACAGCCATTTCCCCTGCTTCCAATCCCAAAGCCTTAACCAAGCCTATCAAAATAGCTTTGTCCCAAAGTAATATACCCAAGGTCATATTGTATTCACTAGGTACTTTGTGCTAGTGGAAGTGTCTATGGGAAAGGCTGATGGAGAGAAGGATTATCAGCGATCACTAGGAATTGTACAGTGTGCTCCACAATTGAAGACTCTTTTTTTCCCACTGTACCATTTTGTTCTTTAATAAATGGCATGATTACTAGAAGTACTGTGGGAGAAGGGAGTGGTGTGGGCGATGTGTGCTTGTGCACAATTCTGGTTTCTTGATCAAGGAAGGTGGACTCCAGAACAGGGGCAAAATTTTGGAGGGAACTAGAAAAGGTGCCTTACTAACCAACAATATTGTGAACTGGAGACAAAATAGGCTTGTGTCTAAACATGTTAGGGAAATAAATGAACTACTGGAGTCCTATGACGGCATCTAATAGGGAGGGAAAGGCCATGACTGACTGCAAATTTAGCTTAGACCCGAAACTGATAGAGGTTTTGCTACAGGAGAGGGAGGGCAGTGAGATTCTGGAACAGCTTCCAGTGAGTATGTGTGTGTGTGATGGGGGCAATGGGATTGATTAACTGCTTTGAGATTGAGCTAAATCACTTAATAGTCATGATTGTATCCCACCGTGTTTACAGGGGTAGAAGACTGGATTTGATGAGTTAGGACAGGAGGTCCATGCAGAAACTTCTACCTCCAAACTGTCATAAGAACATTTACTGATTTAATTCTTAGATCTCTTCAGGAGGCAGTAACATCTAAGTGCATTTTGCAAGGTTTACACCCCATGCTGTGGTTTAGGGCCTGCTACCACTGAAGCTCTGCTGCAATTGAACATAAATCATAGAGTATGTGAATGTTACCTGTTTGAGTTGTCATTCCTAATGCATCTCTAAGCTTCTGTTTGTTCAGGTGATTTGGACAGTTCTTAAGCCACTTCTTTGTCCTAGTGCTGGGAGCGTATGTCACGGGCAGTCTGAGTAACAAACTGTGTCACATACCTAGCTGTAGATGGCTGGGTTTGTTCAGTGTGCTCCATTTCATCGCAAGGTTTGCTCCTGTCGGAAGTGCTGACCTGCTGGTTGCAAGGTATAGTTTTTCAGGGCCTGGTGAGAAAGGTGTCTGGTCCTCAATATAGTGTCTGCTCTATATGGCTGATTAAACACTCACTGGAGGTAGGATTGAGAGGCAGGCAGGTTCTTTGCAACACCTGGCTGGGCATTTTCTTTTTCCTCAGCTTAACAAGTAGTTAAGAAGTACTTTATTTCAGCTGTCACTGCTTCCAGAGGATGGGTGAGATAGTTGATCTAAACCAAATGCACACATATTTTAGTTGGTCAAAACCAGAAGCATTTCCTTTCCCCCCTTGTCTTCTACTTATCTGACCTCCAATGGATGTTGTTTATTGTAAGAATACTTGAGTCTATCATGGCTGCAAACTGGTCTGTCATATTGATTTGTGAAACTAAAATGAGGTACTTTTTTCCACCTCATTTTTTTTTCCAAGGAAATGGGTGTCTGTGCATGTAAAATATTCAAATCTTTACTCGTTCGACATGGATAAGAATTAGTTCAGGCTTCAGCAAGGTGACTTTGAGGTTGACTGTGTACAGGTGTCTCTTTGGAATTCACACAGCCACATTACATATTCTGAAACCAGCTAGACTTGTCAGAGAAGGAACATGTGGGATTTCAGGTCTGCAGTAGGTTAGAAGGAAGATGCTAGGCATGAGGATATGGTCATACTCTGCTGTCAGTTACTACACCGTGAGTCTGTGATGATGCTTAATGCCACTGTGGTATCTAATTCCATTAAATGTCTTGTGAAATTCAGCCATCATCTCTACTTTCTGAAGCTGGTGTTTCCACTGGAGATAGTGGTACAGAATTGTCAGTGCTTCCGGTGGAATGAGATAAAGGCATCGCATTTCCGTCAGCAGCCACGTGTGTTAGCAGGTCACTGTTGTATGGCAGCATGTTTTTACACGGCAGGCAGTTTAGTGCCCTGCATATCTTCTGATAATGGTCTGTAAGGGAGGCCTATTTAAAACGCTGTGGTGGATGGAGAAGAACTTATTAAATTCCCGGTGTCAAGAGGTCAGAGATTGTCTTTTTTGGCAATGTTTAACATGTTTTGCTGCTGCCCAATTTATAAACTTGACGGGTGAACTGGGAATTGGGATGGCTTCATGGGCAGACTAACATCCCAGAGACTAAACAGCAACTACCAGAATTATCTGTCACTTCTCATGAGCACAAAATCCATCACAAAGAGAACAAGCAATTTCTGATGCTTTTTTGATGAACTGTCTCAGAGAGGGAGTCAGACCAAAAAATGCTTGTTCCTGAGTTACATAGTAAAAAGTTGGATATTGAAAGCTCTGGATTTCTTTTATGCTTGCTTCATGGTATGCAGTGTCACTGGGATTGCAGTGTGAGCCTCTGTAGCTAATACTGCAGGTTCTTAAACACAAACATTGAATTTGGAAGCAGTTTTATTGCAATTGCTCAGAGAGCAAAGAAGATAAACACAAGGAAATTGTTTCAGTATTTTGACAATCAATTTTGAGCACTTTTACATGTTAACTCTTGACAGTTCAGGATGTCAGAATACTGGAAGTGAAGGGTAGTGACAAGAAGAAGCAAACAAACTAGGAATCTAAGCCCTCTCCCCCAGCAAAATGACAATTAAAAAAAAGCTGTGATTTTTCCAGGGTGCTGAAACAAGAATACGAGATCTTAGTTCATGTGGTCAGGGCACACATGGGGCTTCATTAGGACTTTTATGACTGCTGCTATTAACAAACTAATGATGTATCTACTAAAACTCAACATCAGCTGCAGAATATCAACATGGGAGCTATAAAAGCATAATGCTAATTTCTCTACATCTGTCTTTTCTTCTTTGCATATAATCCCTAATTGCAGTCTCTGGTTTTGGGTGGGATTTTCTGAGTGGTGACCTTCGGTTAGGTTAAGGTCAATTTGTTCACATGATGAGCAAAGTACATTGAAGTCTAACAAGTCATCATTCCTAAGAATTTCAGTGATAACATCACCGGATGAAATATTGGAGCAATAACAATCCTCAGTAGTTTTTCCTTCTCTGATGACAGTTTACTTACTTTCTTCAAGAGGACACTTGCACTGCTCTCCCTCTGTACCTCACTTACATAAAAAGGAAATTATGTTTTCTTACTGCACAGTGTTCTGATTATATTCCACATATCGGTGTGTGATGCCAAGTTATTCTTGTGGTAGAACAAGAGAGATTTTGGGGGGAGACACCACCTCCCTCAAATGAAGACGTGTTAACTGAGGTAAAATTGTTGAAACTCTTGCTTCCTGTGTGCACACGAAGTGTGAGCAAGCATCTTTTTGGGGTGTTTTGCCCAGCGCTAACGTTAAATTTACAGCGTGCAGGGTGAATCTGTATGTCTCAGCTGTGGTTCTCAATGTGGACCTCGGTGTGGAAAAACACATTTTTTTCTCTTGATATTGTAGAACTGGCTCTTAAAGTGAGTTCTGTGCCTTTACAAGAGCTGAGTGCTGTTTGTGTGATGGTCATCTTTGTAACAAGATTTCCTCTTCCATTTCTGATTGTGTGGGAAGAGAGCTGCATGCGGTACTGACTGTGAAATTAAGATTCTGAATGTACTGCTCAGAATGCTGCTGCTGTTAGAAGCAGTGACGAAAACAGGCATCAGGGTACCTCAGTGTGATGTCAAGAGTTTCCATTAGTCATGCTGGTGCCGTACTTGCCAAAAGGTGCCGTTCAGTGGCTTTTATAGAAGTGGGCTCCTTATAGATGGGTGAGTCATGCTCAATATGAAGTGTTGTGTAGTGGGCTTGTATGTCAGGACTTGAAAACTAAGATACATAAGGTAAATTTTGATGATGCCTGCTTGTTGACGTGAGGCCTTCAGCTCACAGATCACCTTGGAAACCACAGTACCTTAGACCCACCAGGGAGCATAACAGCACAGCACGTTGTCTTGATGCTTGTAATGGAGGGTTGCAAAGTTCCTGAGCTGGAGAAGCTTAGTTCCAGAGGACAGATCTCTTTCTGTGCCTTCATGATAAGGATTTCTTGTTGCGCGATGATAACGTATTACTGTGCTTTTTGAGTCTTCTGAATCTAAGTACTATTGCTGATCTTAACCTATTGAGTGAATGAGACTATACCATGAAGTGAGCGTGAAGGTAGTGGAACCCGTTATACCTGCCATAGAAAAGAAAAGCTGTGACGGTAAAGGCCTAATTCTATAAGTGATCGTCTGAGAATGCGACAGAAGAATCCCAAAGGCTTGGCATAGGGAGTTGTTGCAGAGTGTTGCCTGCACATTTGTGTGTTCTGTCCTCTGCATATTACAACAGTTAGCTGAGAGTCCTAAGAAAGAGATGCTGCTTTGGATATATAGCATCTCTCGCTGGAACCTATCAAGCATTTGAGCACCATAAAAATGAGGTGATGTTGGTTAGCTATAATGCAGCATTCTTCAGCTGGCTCCTACTCTCCCTCTTCTGCTTCATCCAGCAAGTTTGTTGCTTTGAAATACAGCTGAGAAATATTACTTTAAAAATGTAGTCATGTCCTCAGAATAGATTAAGAGTCTGAAGTTTCTAATAATAATAAATTAGCAAGACAGTACATTTTCTGCTTGGTAACTTTCTGGAAGGCAACAAGATTACTTACAGTGTTTAGTTTCAAATATCAGTTTTCTCTTCCTTAAATTGCATTAGTTACATCTAATTATAGGTACAGTTTGTGGTAATCAATTTGAAGCATAATGATGTGAGTTACTTCTCTCTCTATAAAAAATATATTTTGACTTAGAACATTAGAGGTATTTGGAGTGCTGTGTGATTTTCATTTATGATTTGATTACACAGGTAATTGAAATGTGGCAGACTCTGATAACATTTTGTTGGAACAAATTGTTGAGTTCAGCCTGTTTCTCAGAATTTTTTGCCTTAATAAAGGCAAAAGAAATGAGTTTTCATCTGCTTGCCATACAGATACTTAGGAAGCATTTAATATTTTTGCACTGGACCTTAATTTTTCTTTCCATTGTGATGTCCATTGGAAGAAAAAAACCCAAACAAACCTCCCTCCCCAAGCCAATAAACCCAGCAACAAAACTGTCACTGCCCAATCATAGTAAGACTAAATTGTACTTTGGCACACAGAAAAGTGCAATTTTGTTGTAGATTATAATGAACTTGTGTCAACTCAAAAAACTGCCATTGCAATTATCATATATTAGTATTCACAATTACGTTATCTAGTAATTGAATTACTACTTGATTATGATGAAGTGCAAAAACTATGCAGCCACTTAAAGACTCCATAGTTGCCCAATATTAGGCAAACATCTGTAAATGCTGTTACAGCTTTTTCCTTGTGAGGAAACTGAATGACCCACCTAATGAGAAATTTTTACTTCTGTCTTGTTATACATCTGTGGAAAAAATGACTGGGCCACTGCACAGAAGTCAGCACTCAAAAACTTTATTCAGAAATAAACTATTCAAAATACATCAAATACTGTATATGTAGAAGCTATTACATGTGATTAGATTGTATATAGCCTTCTTTTTGTCTGAGTGACCTGATTTTAGACTCCAGTCATGCAGATGTACACATGTAGATTTACTTATGAGTAGATTGATTAACTGTGGCATCTTGTTCATTTACAGTGAACTGAAGTGTGTGTATAAATTCTCTCATCTTAAATAAGTTGTGATAAATTGTTTTGTCAGAGTGGGTAGAAACAAACAAAACCAGGCTAACCAGAAACTGTTTTTGTCACTTTGGAGAATCTGTGGAAGGATGGATGGGGGGAGAGTAAAATGAGAACTGTTTTTTACCAACCAGGAGAAAAACTTGCCTCTGAAGCTTCCCACAAAGTACGAATTTCCAATAAGTTAATTAATGACTGCTGATCCATGTTGTTACAGATGCTATTGAAATGTTTCACTGGGAAGTGTCTAAGAGTTAATTTAAATAATGTATTGATAGTTTTCTGCACTGTTATGTGTGTAAATACACACATATGGCTACACAATACAAGTATGGTGCCCTGCCATATGTAGTAATCTAAGTATTCTTCTTATACTGTCTTTTGCAATTTTTCTTCTTTCCTCTGCTGTTTGTAGATTGCTAATATTTCTCCATGGGAAATGTAGATCACTGTGTAGCAGATTTAAGCTCACTAAAAGCAAGCTTGCTTGTTGTGGTGATTTTAGAAATTGTCACAGATTTCTACAGAGTCAGAAGGTTAATAACAGCTTTAAACTAAGTTTGAATGTATTGCTTTTTTCTTTTCAATTAATTATCAGCAGTGCTTAAAAAATAGCAAAATAGGCCTTCTGATGATTCTTTGTGTGAAAATGATGTGATCTAAGCTAACTTGGTGCTTCCCAGTGTTTCCCCATGTTTAAAATCAAAACCGAAAGGACTCTTTGTTATTTGATATACGTGTTTTGTGTGCGTAGAAACACTGCCTTCAGTTACATGTGGAAGCAGATGAACCATAGGCTGGCACTTCCCGAGGTTTTCTATATGCAAGTCGATTCTCAACACCTTTCCCTGGGGCAGAAGTTTGCTTGGATCTTTCCAAAGCATGTCACTCCAATGCCACCCCTTGGTAAGTTCACACACTGATGTAGCTGTAGAGTTAATTTCCATGAGTGACAAGGTGAGCATACCCCTAAACCAGAAAGAGCCTTTTGGCCCATTAGCTGACCCCTGAGCGAGCATTGACCTCCATTACTATGAGTGGATAGTGTGACTCCATATCTATTTATGGATGTGGACTCCACATTTATTTATTGAAAATACAGTAAGCCTTATTAAAAGCAGAAGCTCGTTGATGCACTGCTGCTAGGTTGAGAGCTGTTGCTACAAAGGTTTGCACGCATTTGGATTTAGCACAGTGAATAAAAAGCTGAAATGTAATATTTTCCAGCAGATTTTTAGTAATTCAGTGTGCCTAGTAGCCTGGATTATAATGCTGAGTGGTCAGTAGTTTTTAAAGGTGATGTGAAAGTAGTTGTGCTTTGGGTATATAAAAGGTTGCATAATCTTATCTGCTCTGAGGAGTAAAATCAAGGAGCAAGTCCTTGTAGAACTTTTTTTTCCCCAAGATATCCATAGTCCTTCAGATTTTAGAGAGGAATATTTTTGGGTGGATAATGGCAGTACAAATTCAGCTTCCTGCAATAGGATCCAAGAAGAAAAGGCCCAAGTGAGGTGGGTACCTTATATCCCTTCTTTGTATGTTTCATATTCTTTATGGTGTCCTCATTTGAACCTGCTTTTTGGTGTTTTGTTTTTGTTTTTTTTTTCTTTTTTTAAGCTGCTTCTTAAGATTTTTCTGTTAATTTCCAAAGCAGTGTAACTGTTAAATCTGCAGGTGAATGCCATATGCTCAACAGCCCTTGCATGAACGTGCACTCTTAGGCAATTTTGACCTTTGGTCAGTTTGTTGTGTTAAGATCTCTCCTTTATGGAGATGGTATTGGTGATCATAATGCTATAATCAATAGCTCCCTTACCCTATACTTTGTTATGGATTACGCCTAAAAGTGCTGAGAAAAGCTAGAGATGAAGAAATAGCTTCAGACAATAGTGCATAAAGATACTCATCTAATCTAATAATATAGACTGAACAGATGAAAAGGAATTGAAAAGTGCTATTCAAATGCCAGACAATAGCAAAGAAATCATCCTGCAAAAGTGTTTTACAAGGATAATTAGGAAAGAAAACCACCTCTAACTGTACATACTTAGATGGCAACTAGGAGCTGAAAAGCTTTCATTATGTCACTGAAGGAGGTGAAAAGCTTAATTTTTCTTTTGAGTTTACTCTTAATGAAGCTGTGGATTCATGGCTGACAATTGAGCCCAAAGCCCTGCTACCAGTCTCAGGAAGACCATTTCAACATCAGATACTTAATGTTTAATTGCTACAGCATTTCTGGTGTTTTTCCCCCATGTGTTTGAAAGCCCTTCGTAATACTTTTCGAAGCACATACAAAAGTATCATTGTTTGCTCTTGGGCAGGTCCACTGGCAAGGCATGGATCTCTAGGTGCATAGAAAAGAATGAGTTTTCTCTATAGTTTACCTTAAAAACTCAGAGATACAGAGGTGTCTAAAATTCATTTTTTGTTTATTTGTGACCTGATTAGACAGTTGCTTGAAAAGAATTAAACAATAGCATCTTGCTCTGGCAAGAGAATTGACCCATTTCAGAAGCAGTGGAACTGCTCAGAAGAGGTCAGACTTCTTAATGCAGAATTGTAACCTGCACTTAATGAATCATTTTAAATTTTGTTTATTTTTGAGGTGGCTCAAACGAAGTTTATTCAATCCAAAATGTTTATTTTTTGGAAATGATGGAAATCTCATAATTGGTTTGGCACCATTCCCCAGATTGTGCTGGAAAATCTGTTCTCTTTGATGCTTGAACATCAAATAGCTCAGGAGTTGGGATGCTTCTTGGCACTGTGTGAGGCAAGGTTTAGGGCTCCAGTTTACATGGTTCAGAGCCAGAGCTATGTTTTTGTCTTTCTTTCTTGTCCCTCTTCAAAATCAATGTACAAGATTATGCTGTGTGAGTTTCTTGGCTGCCTGTCCTTTAAAAAATTCCTAAGCTTTGTGTAAATGTTACGGGGCTGGACCTGCTTTATATCGCTGCATTATATAGTAGCTTTATAGTCATCCTGTATTTATTCCTACTCATTTTAGATATTCTGAGTACAGGGGAGTGCTTCTAAAGTACCCAAATCCGAGCGGAAGGTGTTTATGACAAGGCTTGAATTCTGAGATGCAACCTGTTCAATATTTGATTGCAACCTTGGCCCAGCTGAAGCTGATGCAAATACTCCTCTTTTCCCCTGAAGCCAGCTTTTCCTGCCCTTCAGCGGTGTCCAGACTGTCAGTGTGTGCATATGTACAGTAGTTAATGCTTTACTGTTAGGATTATTTGCATTAAAATAATGAGACCAAACCCAGACTTTGATTCTGCTGTCACAATCAAAGTATGAAGAGAACCGATTTGATCTGGGAAAGTTTCTGACCAGGATTTAAGGAGAATATTTTTGTGTCTCTTAGTGCCATCTGTTTTGCCTTTCATGTAGACCTGCATCTTTGACGTGGACAGTTGCCTATGCTTGTTGTAAAATGAACCTGCCAAGTCTGTAATCCGTCATGCTTTTTTGTGAAACTACATTGTTCTCTATGAAACATAGCAGAGCTGATTTTGGTAGAATGTGATGGTCTCTCCCACAGCATATTTTATAGGCAAGTGATTACAATGCAAGTAGTGTGTTGCAACTGAAAACAGGCAAGACTTGTAAATCATTACTGTGTAGTCATCACGTGGATGTATGGAAACCTGCCTGAATGGCTTCTGTAGTTTTGTGTCATGTATCTTTTTCCTCTTTTTACATTTCTTCCATGTAAGTCACAGAAGTTTTAGTTGGGCACGGAGTTCCTCAAGGCCTCATTTATCACCGGCGTGCTTACTGACATGTGTCTTCATTTTTTGGGAGATCTTTTTCCAAGATTCTCTTTCCGTGGTTTGATTAATGGGTGTGGTGAAGAGAAAGGTGCACGGAGTGGTTGGAGGTGTTGCAGAGCTGCATCCCATGCTCCTGGCACAGGGGAAAGCTACTAGGGAAGAGCTGAGTTTTCTGAATGAAATGCAGCACATTTTAGAGTTAAGTTGCAAATAAGATTAAGTCATTAGGTTTGGTATTCTGATGCACCGGGAACTTGGCAATGAGACTGGAACAAGACTTAGTGAACTCACATGTCATTCCTGATGTGAGATGACTCTGCAACTGTGAAAGCACATGAAAAAACGTGATTAATGCAAGTGGTACCACTGATTTCAGGCACGGTCAAAGCAGTGGGGTATTTTAACAACTTTCAGGGTGAGTGGAGCACTGCAGAGGGCATTTCCTCCCAGTCTATGTCCCAGAGTTGCAGCAAGGTGTCTTGAAGAACAGCTTGCAGAAAGATGCAGTGCATGTGAAGCAATGCTTCTTTCTTCCTTGCTCTGGGAAGAGGCCCATCAATTTTCTGCTGTGGTGACAGCAGAATAATCCAGATAATCCCAACTGATACCGTGGGAACCTCCAAGAGCATTTTCAGTGACCAAGAGTGAAATTGAGCTCTCCCAGTATTAGGCTCATCATTTAAGATAATAATCTGGGCTCTGTCTGTGGCTGATTGAGATTTCTTTTAGTGCAAAACACATCTAAAGTAGGTGAAATTCATTGCATTTTAGCAATGCCTTTCTTAGTCCCTAATGGGAAGCTGGTTTAACTGGTCTAGACTGGGTAGCTGACTTCCAGTTGACTGAAATTAGGTAATCCATGCCAAATTACAGTTTATTGCCTGAGAGCAATCTTATGCAAGACTCAGCTTGGCCAAAGCTTGGCATCCTGGTGAACTGGCTGCATCTTTCTGATCATACAAACAGGTATTATATTCTGGCATCTGATCGATGCTTTTCTCGCTCAGTGAGACCACAACACCTGTAGCCTCTGTGCTGGAATGAGAATGGAGGGGTAGATAATGAAAGGAAGAGAAAAGCATGGTATAGGTTATGCTGTTTTCTTTTCATTAACTGTATCAAATTGAGTATTTTATTGTCCAAAAGCAGGAAGAAGTTACTGTAGATGTGATGTTTGAGAGAAGCTTTCTCATCTCCCATAATATCTGAATTAAACTAGGTAATTGGAATCGAGCAATTTGTCAATTAAATTCTGCACTAAATAAAACTGGCAAGTAGCACTCTGCTCATACACTTTTCAGATTATTTTAGGAGATATGCCCATTGCGGAGAATAACAAGAAGATTCTTCATGCTGTGATTCTTTTGCAAAATCTGCCTACTGGCAACACACAATTTGGAAAGCTATAACTAAGGAATGGATTTTTACTTCAGTACCCAACCTAGGAGAAACGACAAGGATAATATTGAGGAATTACTGCCCTACTCAATCTTGCATTCTCTGAGCCTGGACCTATTTTCAAGTGTCAGTGGGAGTTGACACTTAATCCTATTTTCAAAGGCTTTTAAGTGTGTGAGCCCACAGTTCATCTGAGTGAATGGTAGACAGTGGTGTAACAACCCAAATCTTACCATACATTTGAGTCCTTAACTCCTAACAATGTTCAGCTGGAAACTGGGGTTCCTTAGCAGTTTATGAGCTTCTGAAATGTTTACCTCTTCTATATGTAGCAGGAGGGATTTGAGTAATAAAGTGCGGTCAGGTGGTTCTCTGTCTGAAGCACATGTGTCAGTGTATCAAAGAGAACTGTTTGTCACAGCAGTTACTGGGGAGAGGTGAAGAATAATAGTGGGTGAATTAAATAGCAGGTAACTGAATAATGCATTTGCTTAGTTTCCTGAGAACTTGTTCAATCTCTCCTTTTGCTTTTATATGTCGCCTGAGAATCGAGCACTATTTACTGCTTATTGCATGCTGAATTATTTCATCTGCTCATAATTCCAAATAAGAACTTCTGTAAGTCTCTATTGCAAATGAAGAAATCTAAATAAATTAAGCACATCTGCAAACAGAGCTGCTGCTGTATTTCTTATGAACAAATAGACAAATGGCAGGAAAAATATTCTCAGCTAGCTGCCGTGTCTATGTGTCAAACCTCATCAGGATTACCTTCAGCCTCTGGGGGTCTATGTGTGTATCTTCCCAAATATTTATGATTTCCTGGTCCTGGTTACCTAGTCCATACCAACAGAGGGACTTTTATGCTGAGATGAGTTACACAGATTTGGCAGAAACATTAGCACAGCAGTTTGAATGATTGATATGTGCATTGGCTTGTCCACGAAGCTAGTTTGTTTGCTGCTTTTTGACAAGGCAGTTTAACCATAGAAAATTGTTGATAGCGATCAAAACAGATTACAGTGTAGAGATGGTGGGATTTTCAAATGGAATTTAAGCTCTGTAAGCCTGCTAGTTCTGCCAAAGTACATGTGTCTTAAATTACCCAGGTTCCTCAATGACTCAAATGCTTTGGAAAGATTGCCTCTAAAAATGGGCTTCAGAGAATCACAAGACCTAGACTTCATTTAATTCTCCCAAGGCAAATGTTTGAAAAATTACTCAAGTAGGGATGGGGGTTGTGTATTTATATATCTGTCCTGGTTTTGTTAAAAACAAGACCAGTTTCTCTTTTAGTGATTTTTCCTTTCAACTAAGTTCTTCTAAGGAACTGCACTTTTCTGAAATCGGATACATGTTTTTCCAGACATAGCAATGGAATGCAAGGTCGCTGATAAGAATGAACGTCCCGTAAGTGAGAGGGGCATATTTGCAAGGAGGAGTGAACTGAACAGGTGACTAAAACTGACCAACTAAGTGTTCCATCCCATCCATGTCATACATCATATAAAGGTGGGAGATCATGAGGGTCTCGCTTTCTTCGACCATGACCAGCATCTGGAGAGGACCCTGCCTGCCTTCTCTGTGACCTCAGGCCTAGTGACAGACCCTGCATCCTTGAATTCAGTTCTGGTTTGCTGCAGAGTTCAACCCAGGACGTCCGGGTGCCTGCCCTGCAGCTGCCAGAGCCAGTGCGGAGCTGGGAAATTCAAGATTGGTTTTGTATATTTTGTATTATTTTCTCTATTTTATTAGTAGCGTTAGTAAAACATTTTTAAACTTTTTCCAACTTGCAAGTCCTCTCTCTCTTTGCCTCTTTGCCCTCCTCTTGCCTTTCCTTAGTGGTGAGGGGGGGCTGAAGCAGGGGGGAAAGGGAGTGGGTTAACAAGCATCTGCTGTGGTTTATTGTCACCCTGCAATTAAACAGTGACAATATCTTTGAAGACTGGCTCTAGACCTTCAAAGGCAGATTATAGAAGTAGACTCCGAAGTCACATACGAATGCTTTGGTATTTTATCATAACATTTGTTTAAATCCATAGATTTGCTAGCTAAAGAAGGTCGTGCTGTGTGCTAGATTGAAAATTTCCTTCTAAACATCACTGAGTATTCCATATATTAGTTCTGAGCTGTGTGAAATCTCTGTGCTGTTCTGGTGATCTGTAATGGCTGTAAATCCAGTGGAACTCTTCCACCTGATGTGTATTTCCTTCTGCCATATTTTGTTATTTCCTTGTATTTAGTGTAATGGCCCTAAAAGAGCATGAAAAGGTCATAATAGCTGTAGTACCTGGCACTTTTACGTTTTCCTCAGCTATACTGGGTTTCTGTCAACAAATGATTGTTTTATTGTTGTTCAGCTTCAGGTCACTCCCATGATCTCATCTTGCATGAGAGGGAAAAATCAAATTAGTTTCTCAAGAAATCTGAATTGGAGAAATCCAGTTTATGACAGCAGTCTGGCTTCCTTAGAGCAGCAGCTCTCTTATCAGGATCACAGCCTGAGGAGCTCTACAGCCCTTTTGTTTTTATGGTAATCAGATTGTTTCATCCCAGAATCCAAAATGCTGTTGGAGCATATTTAATATTCTAGCCCTTCCTTTGTCAAACAAGCATTCGGGCTATATCTAAACTGGAAAATGAAATTAAATGCATTTTCCTGTTCTTCTGTATGGCTGGCAGGTCGGTGAAGGGGTTTTCTTGAGCCCAAACACTGCGGGGAAAGGTGAAGTTATGTGACACCAACCACAGAAAAATCTTAACTTTTTGTTAGTGATGGCAGAGACACTACAAAACAACTAAGGAGAGCAGCAGATCCTGAATGTTGCCTTATGATTGATGAAGATATGGGAAGTGCTGGTGGAATTTTCCAAAGCATCCAGATTGACCGTGCCCTTCTTGTCGTAAGTCACTCTGCAACGCCTCCTTTGCAAAGTGGTTTAAAAAACTAAGCTGGTTATAGAAGAGGAACTCTGCATGTCAAGTACTGATTTCTTGCCCAAAGCAAGATTGTCTTATGCAATAAGGTACAATATGTACCTGTCTTTTACAGACCTAATTACAAGGGTAACGAATATTTTATTTTTTTTGGAAACTCACCTAAAAACTGTCTTTAAAATCATAGCCCTCCTTGTTCACCTAACAAGATAAGAGACAATGTGCAGCTAATATGCTGTAGATTATTTTACTAGGTGATAATGAAAAGCAAGATGTTCAGAAGACATATTACTTAATTTTAAAAAAGGTAGTTAAACATATAAATCTTTCCTTATAATTCTTCCTGAATTGACCCAGTTGGGAATTTATCATGTAGAAGTGTTTTAGTTTCTCAGTTCATTTTTTCCCGCTCTACATCTTTAAGTTGGAGATTGATGCCTGATTAAAACATCTCCCCCACACCAGCAAAATTTCCAATTAAAAAAAAAATCCTTAGCAAACAGGAACATGTCAAGTTAGAAAAATCACAGCTACTTGCTCTGTGGATTTTCCAAAAGATACTGACACCTGAGCTCTTGGTAGAGTACAAGAATAATTATAGTCCATTTGCATAGGCTGGTGCTGAGTTCTTGCAAAATAAATGCAGGAAAGGATTAGCATGCTTATTCACAGACCTTGCATATTATGCACTGGATTTTTGAAATAATTGTCTCTTCTTCCTCCCAGTCCTGATTTTATTGTTTTTTAATGTTTTCTAGCTTGAAAGTTTTAGATATAAAATTGCTTTCAATCTAAATATATTGGAATTTGTAGGGGGAACCAAGTAGAAACAAAAAATTCAGACAGAGCGAATATTTATGTAATAAACTGAAGCTTTGTAGCAGTAAGACTAGAAAAAGCTTGTGCTCCCTGCGTATTTTGCAGAGTCTCAAGTAGCAGAGATATGGTAAGAAAAGTCTAGACATGCTTTCACAGAAGACGGGGGGTGGCTTAGGCAATCTTTTAAGGTGATTGTCAGTCCTGCATCTCTACCTTTCTTGACCCTTCAAGGAGAAGATTATTTCTGAGAATTAAAATGTCATTTCATTATTATTGTTCATTATTGATTTGTTTATTGTTTGTGGACAGAGCAGTAACAGAAGCACAGAAGTGCAAGCCTGTATTTTCTTCTCAGTTTTACTGCTAGCCTGCTGCATGACTTCATAACCTTGCCCCTCAGAGAGACTGCAAGAATCTTTTGGTGTGTGATTATTACAGGGACAGGATGCTGCACAGTTCCTTCCAATGTTAGAAATGCACCTGGATTTTCATGGTGAGCACTGCTTTTGGTGAACAATTGCAGTGCCTAAAAGGACTTCCGCAGCCTATGTACTGCATTGCAGAAAAAATGTCTGGTTTGTTAAACTTTTCTTTTTAATTAGAGTGTGTACTGTCTTCCTTTTATTGTAATTTATTTCTGGGTACTAAAGCTGCACATTAACATAGGTGGTGAGATCCTTGTTTGCTTACGAGACAGTAAGACTTAAAATAAATAAATGAATATTTACCCAGCATTCATGTAAATTATACTCTTTTTGGTTGTAAAGCTATGCATTGTGAAAGTTATTTCTGATCCTGCAAGTTGAGGGGGTTTTGAGATTGTAGGCTAGGCTTCTGAAAGCCTCGTAACTGCCCTCGATGAGAACAATGGAGGAGAGGTTTCCTATGGAGAAGAAAGAGAGCTGTGAGGTGCTTAGCATGTTTAAAACTTCATCCATACAGCTTTGAACTGTGCATTTGCTTAAGGATTCTCTCTGAAGGTTCCAGTAGAAAGACTTGGTTTCAGGAGGCAGTAGCACCGAGGGATTTGCATTGGTGATTATTTTTCCTCAGTTGGGCAAGCCAGGGCATACCGGAAAATACGATTGCAAGAGTCCAGGCTCAGAAGAACAATTGTGTTTCCAGCCTGAAAAATTTCCACTGGTGCTTGGTACAGGTCTGCTGCATTCACACCTTGTTTTAAGCCTCAGCCCTCCACTTATTTAGTATTTCTCCCTCAGCATTCGTACTCACTTCTCTCTGAGAAGACAAGGTCTTGCCCACTTTTGTGGCAGTGAACCTACCTTCAGTTTTCTTTGGTCTCTCTTTCTTCACAGAAGCCTTTGGGGCCAACTTTTTCTGAAATACCTCTCTCTTCACTCTGCATTACTTCCAGTAAAGTCTTGTGCTAAAGCAGAAAGTTCTTTTCAATGCTTACTTTTCTGTGAGAAATCTGACGGTTGTGGTTTAAAAACAGGTATCTGCATTTCTTTGTTGCCTGTTACAGTATCAAAGCGCTTCAGTACAGATTCTCATATCTCTATGAAGCAGAAAAGTACTTTTATATCCATTTTGCAGAAGAGATGTAGCAGTACAGAGCTGGTATTGGATCTTATTTTACTTAAGAAGCAGAAATAAGCAAAATCAGTATCATCCATATTAAACAAACTGTAATAGTAAATCTAGAATCATTGTAGCTGTACATGTGTGCCTAGTAGGGACCTGGAGGGGTAGGTCCTTGGTTCTGCCTGTATGACATTTTCATCAAACCAGCCTAAAATCATTACTGATAAAATCCATAGATCACATTAAGGCTAAAGAAGTAGCAAATAATACAGAAGCAGTTGAAATTCTTGCAGTCTGCACGCAGCTTAGCTTCCATGAATCCCAAAAACTTCAGGAGCAATGTACAATAGTACAGTGGTTATGTTGTGCTTCGGTGCTGTTACAGCTGCTACTGGAATCCATCTTTAATTTTCCTGTCTAGTAACAGGTGTCCAGCTATCAAGCAAAGGCACAACAACATACAGTGACTAAAAGTTTGAAAGTGCAGCTTCGTTTCGAATGATCAGGATAATTAATCGCTGGAATTTTGAAGTGTCATTATGGATCCACAGTTATGGCTTTACCATCTGAGTCTTGGGGCAGTACGTAACCCCAAGGCTGGGACTAATTGATTTTTATTTATTTATTTTAAGCCTCCTGAGTGTAAGATGTAGCATGTTGTTTCAAGCTCTACAAAACCGATCGTGTCCTAGTTAGTGCCCTCGAGACTGGAAAGTTCAGAGGGCTGCTGCATCTGCTCCCTAAAAACGCTGGGAGGACAGTAGGAAGTATGTGAGCTCTGGCAGGAAACTAGGAGGCATCCCATTTCTGCAGTGTTACCAAATTTACTTGTATATTAGATTTAGGCAATAGCTTGCTACTTGAGTAGCTCAGTGCCATGCTCTTTCCTGTTCACTCACATCTGCTGTTCTAAAAATTCATTCAAACTTGAAGAGTAAAATGTCATCTTTAATACTCATTTTATTAAATCTAGCACTGAATCCACTGCTTTCAATAAAATATATCCAGAAGGGCACCGTGTCATTTTCCTGAACGTTGCAGGAGACATGTTAAAATGTATATGCTAATTGAATGCAGGAAAGCAGGATTTGAAGGTTATGAGCTCTCTTGCTTTTCCTAGCTATTCTGTATTGCCCTTATTTTCATGTCACTTCCCTGACAAGTTCTTTTCTGTATGAAGTAATCATATTCAGGATTAGGTTATAGGATAGCAATAATAAAAAAGGACTTTTTATATTTTAAACAGCATAGCATGTACCCATGCTCAACAAATTCTTTGACTATGGCTATGATCTCATTTCCTTCCCATTCTTTCACCATCACACATGCAATGATGGGAGGGGCAGTCGTTGCCAAATCCTGAATCACGTGAGGTCCAAGGGGTATTTTCACTTCTCAGCGGCTGAGCTGAAGCAGCCATGCAGCCCTGGTAAAGTCCAATAATGTGCATATGGATGAGAAAACTGCAGAGTGAACGGGAGTTTGGCAGACTTTTGTGTTAGAGATTCAGCAGGCACACAAATCTGAAAGCGCCTCTTCTGCTTTGACATTATCTACAGGTTCAATCTACAATATGCTGATTCTATCATAATACAGAAAATTGCTTAATTCCCTCTGGAAAATTATAATAAAAATAATTCTCCCCTTGAACTGCTCTTGCTTCTTCCTTTGATTGGATGATGCTATCACCTTTATTCTTAAGCAGGGAGACAAAGAGAGCATTTTTATAGCCAAGTATGTGCATTTATAGAAAATCTGCACACTTTATGCACATACTTTTACACTTTCTCTTTAAACATTGACAAGTAAAGATAATTAGTCAAGCGCATTTCCAAGTTGCCAGGACCTGTGCAAAACGTCATGTGCAAGTGGTTATCAAATAGCTTGAAATTTCCTTCCACCTATGTGAATAATTTTGCCTTCCCCGAGCCTTGACCTGCGTATTGTCCTCAGCTGAGGTGTCCAGCTCAGCACTGGAATGACAGGTCACAGTATTGGCTGATACGATGTTTTTGCTGTCCTGATAGAAGCAGTTTTACTAGTTAAATGGATCCATTTAATTCGTCCACCTGCAGAAGGTGAGAAAGCTAGGCAACAGCAGAAAACTCTAATTCAAAATTCACAGACTAAATAAAAATAACATGTTTGCCAAAGACATATCATTTGCATAGTCAGGCACTTAGGTTTGATATTGGTTCAAGTTTAGCAAAAGTGCAAGGAAGGAGGGCTGGTGCTGGCTGGAGGCAGAGTAAGTAGAAGAATTGCCAAAGGCTTTGCGTTGTCTTCCAAGCTTATTCTAGAATTTGGGAAAACCATGCTAATGGTCCCTGCCAAAGCAAAGATGGAGTATTTATTTTTCCCTGGAGGGAGAGGGATACCTTCTGAGGTGGCTAGAAAGCTAATCTGGTAAGGTAAAATGAAGGAAAAAATACAGAAATGAAATATTGGTTGGTTCATTAAACAGGTTTTTTTTTTTTTTTAATTTAAAAAACGATCTAGACAGAACAAAGCTTTCAGAGGCAGTTTAAGAATCTTAAGGAAAACACAATTTAGTTTAGCATTAAATTCTTTATGTACATCCAAATGAAAAATATTATTTTTAATATTTCATAACTATTAAACACTATTTGTTTGAAAGTTATTTTCCTTTTCCACATTTGAATTTTTTAAAAATTATTAAGCAACTAAGCCACCTCTCAGTTATTCATAGGGAAAGCTATCTGTAAGAGCTCTATAATACTTTTACCTGTAAGGTGGCTTGCTGTCATTTGGTATAACACATTCCAGACAAACAGTTTGTTACCAGCCAAATGACTTTATGATGAACTGTTCAGTTAAAGTATTGTTCTTGTTCTTGTTTTTGAACTACTCCTGCAATATATTACAGGAATAGTGAGCTGCAGCATTATCTGCCACGAAAACACACCTCACAAATAACCTCACCTTTAATTCTGCATTTCTGTCCCCTTGTGATTATAAAATAATGATGCACTTTTGGTTTTGTATTAGAATATTAACATACATAATGGCTTTCAGGATTGGTAGGGTTTTATTTTTTGAGAGAGAAAGCATGGTCATAATGGTTTTGTTAAAACTGTAAACACTTAGGAAGTTCTAGGGTCCGGAAGGACTTATTTTGAATTTCTACTTTCTATTATGACAGAGGAAAGGAGAGAGGTTGTTTTTTATTTTTGAATGAAAATGAAATTTAGAGTCCTGAGAGGTGATCCCCACTACAAAATAACACAGTAGCCACTTGTTTGCCCAACAGCACAAAAAAAAATGAATTGGAAGGAAGACTGTATTGCTTTGACTACCTAGCATTTTGGGAAGGAAAGTATTGAAAAAACCCAAACTGCTGTGTTTTAAGACTTGCATGTGTCTTAGTGGAGTTTACTAATTTTCCCCAGCAAAATGAGAAAACCAGTGCTGCTCACTTCTTTCTTCTGCTGGTCCACAAAGCAGTGGAAATTTAAAAATGTAGAAAGAAACAGCATGAAAAAAACCCTGTATGTCTGTGTGGTGCTGATGAACCCTGAAGACACAAATTTGGTAAATTGGTGCCAGTGCCACCAGCGATAATGCCTCTTAGTGATTAAATATCCTTCTTGACATTGGCAATAATTACTGCATACACTTAAGCAATAAACTAATCCCTGACTCCAATCCCTTATAATTATGCTTAATGAACTAAGTTGTCTTTAGTGTCAGATAGGCCTAAACATTGCCTAAAATATAAAATAAAAAGCTTTTGCAGGGATAATCCAAGGATATTGTGACATCATATTTCTTTAAAATAGAAATATCTGCAACTGACCAAAACACATATTTATTGAAGGAAATATATGAATGAAATGGTGCAGTTGCATTTTTGGCCTGTTGTCTCCCTCTACTCTCTGGTTATAAAGACTTGTTCAAAAACTTTCAGAATTCCAACAAGTATTTTGATGGTGTTTTTATACTCTTTTTAGCTCACTTTCTCATATTATTTCTGAAACAGTCATAATGGGCAAGAAACTGGATGAATCAAGTAGTCGTTAGTGAGCTGGATTTTCAAAGTTCTTGGTAATTGGCTAATTCTATTCATTGTTTAACATGATAAGCAGTAGTAAGTATTAGGGCCAACAGAAAGCTCCAAAGTAATATTGCTATTTGAGCTGTTTTAAGGACCAGAAAACAACTGTCTTGTCATTTAGTTTTGCAGATTTGTTAAAAACGAAATAATTAAAATATTCTAGATAGGATCTCATCGCAAAAAAGTTACATTACTCTAAATTATGGCTTGTATTTGGTTGATCCCCAGCATTACAGACAGTCAATGGTAGAAAGAAGCACTTGATGCAATCCAGACGGGTTCCTGCATGACTGTAGTATAAGCAGTTGCTGAAAGTGGTTGAGGCATGGAGAGGGATGATGGATTGATTATGTATTTTATTTTTCTACTATTAGTACCTGCTGTAAGGACAAAGAAATGCAGAGAGACTATGGTTCTACCTCCATGGATTTGAGGGAATTTAGATGGCTCTTGGGCTTCCTTCAAAAAAAAAAATCAGAAACATCTAACCCGAACCCCTTAAGCTATCCCCATTAAATGAAAATGTTCAGTCATTTGAATCTCAATGGGAGATTTTTGTCCAAGGCAGGATTTAATGTGGTGCTCATTCACATCTGTAGGAATATATTAAAAAAATCAGAATGACCCAATGTACTAAAATGAAGCACATAAATCATATTTTGTCATTAATCAAATTGCCATATGTAGTTGCCAGCCTCTGCTTAATTTGACTGGGATATATCAAAACATAATGCATCAAGTAAAGCTATTTTTAAAAGGGATGAAAGTAGCGTGTACTCCATTACCATTTCTTTTTTTTTTGTTAATGATCAAATGGGAAAAAGCTCATTTGCGGTGGTGATGACTTGACAGTAGTAGTTTTGTGTTCTTTGTGAAATAAATGTGAAACTGTATGTGCCTCAGAAATGGCAGAGATTTGTGTCCATACATCGATGTGTGCACATATTCACATAATTTGCATTATCCCATTTAAGGTCCTTTTAAAAATGGGGTAATGGAAAATACCTTGACTGACACTTCTCTGGATATCCTCTGCACTTTCAGGGCACCAAATTTATGTAAAGGTCCAATGAATCAAGTATTTTATAAGGAAAAGTGCCTCTGATTTTTCCACCCTTTATGCATATGGGATTGAATGTGTAGCTTTCCTGACTCAGACAGAAAGCAATCATCACATAAATTCATCAGCCACAGCATGGATTGCAACTGGCTGTATGATTTTAAAGGTCTTTTTATATGACTTTCCCTTTTCCATTCCGTGTAATGCTTCTCAGTCTGACGAAGATTTGGCTGCTTTATCACCATTCTCATCAGAATTTATCTCTCTTTTATTTTTAAAGAATGTTTTCGAAAGGAATCAACTCATTGTGGTTTTTACTTCTTTCTGAGCTTGACATTCGTAATCGTGAAAATCTAAAAATGCCAGCACCACTACTGTGCTGGAAATTGATATAATGCATGCTAATGAAGTCTTCGAAGGAGGAGTTGTTTTTATTATTTTAGTTTAAAAATGACAGATATGTTTTCTTGAGTTAACCTAAAAAGCACATTTGAGGTAGATCAGTTCAGAGAAGTAGCAGAAGGATATAATGATTCACAAGATGAGCAAGGCTGTTTCTTGTCATCTTTCTTTTTCTGAACATTTGAACTCTGGCAACTTCAGTCTCCTTTTGGTGGAGTTCATGTGGACTGCTTGGAAGTTTCTTTAGCTGGTTGTACACTCTCTCTTTCTGTCTTCATGTTTTATGGAATTTGGATTGAAAATGCCAACATTGTAAACAAATCACAAGCACCTGCTAAAATGTAAATATGAACTTCTAAGTTTAGTGACAATGGTAATAAAAGCTCCAACTGTGGGTTGAAAGATAAAGATAGTTACAGATACACTTTAGACTCTGCCTCAGAATTGTTGATGTGATGTTTGAGAAGCTGAAATAAAATGGAGGGGGTTTTTTGCCTGAAATCCCTGTCATCACTCTGCTTTATTTGAGATGACATTTCCTTTTACTACAGTTCATTGCTGCCAGTGCTTTTGATATTACTACATCAGAAGCCCATTTTCTGTGTATGCAACTCAGTAAGAAGATGTGCTGGCTCATAGGGAAGTCCCCTCTCTTTCTGGTTCAGCTTAAGCTTTTCTTCTGGGAGATGGCAGCTGAGAAAGTGAATGAGAAATAATGAGGAAACTGGGAAGTAATGTGTAAATGCAGAAGTTTTATCCTCTGAAAATTACTGTGGCATCAGTGTCCCCAGATGAGGAAAAACAAAGCATCAACATTTCATCACAGACTCTCATCAAAACTTCAAAAAGAATTTTTACATCTATACACTATCATGAAGTATTTATAATTATTGTGCCAGGAAATCTAGCTGATGATTCTCAGAAATCAAAGGATTAGAAATAAAAGAAACATAAATGAATAAATAGTTAGAGATTCTCTCTGTGCATTCTCTAAACCTAGAGTGTGAAAGTTTTTCTCTAGTGGGGGTTGACTGACATTTTCAATTGTGCTCCCTAGGAGAGAAATTCAAAATGTGCCAGTGGAGGAGGGCAGGCTTTACAGTACAGAGCTCGTAGTGAAATCAGTAGGAGTGGGTAGGAGTGCTAGCTACGTAGCTTAATATCTATGCCCTGGTAGTTAGGAGTAGGGGGTGGGGAGGTGTGTGTTTGGTGGTGTGTTGTGGTTTGTGGGCTTTTTTTGGAAAGTGCCGTATATTATACTTACATGTGCCTTGCCTGGGATGTGGTCAAAAGAAGCTCAGTTTGCAGGAAGTAGAAATTAACTCAGAATGGGCAGCTGATCGAGGGACAAAGGGAACCAAAAAAAGCAAACCAAACCCAATACCAGGAGCACTTCAGAATCCCAGGCATGCCTCAGTAGCTTGATTTAGAAAGTTGCTTTTCCCTACTAGAGCTCAGTTTTATAGGAAAAGAATCCATATTCTTTTACGGTCTAGCACAGGAGCATTTTATCTTAACTTATGCATTTTTCAGCTTTTGGTGACAGTCTTGTGTGTATTCAGTTGTTCTACTCCCACTGCAAAGCTGAATCAATCTTAGTGCCACAGTTAAATACTGCATGATTTAGTGTGCCATCAAAAACTGCATAAACTACCTA
The DNA here is from genome assembly GCA_013399365.1 of Pampusana beccarii. Classification (NCBI taxonomy): domain Eukaryota; kingdom Metazoa; phylum Chordata; class Aves; order Columbiformes; family Columbidae; genus Pampusana; species Pampusana beccarii. Next base: position 146,009 of record VWYH01009160.1, read on the forward strand.
TTAGAAATGTATTAAACTTTCAGCAGGAAATTGACTGTTCACATATCTTCTCATAGTGAAGAATACCTAAATAATATAGCAGTCATTACCAAAATTATCTAAACTTCGTTAATTGCACAATGATACAATGATGATTTTGTGACTGGTGATTTTGATTAATAGAGTGCAAGAATAAAGTATGACAAAGATACTTGAGAAGACGGGGCTGGGTTTCCCTGGGCAAATGACAGGGAAATTTTTGCAGTGCTGTTCCTTAATTCCCTTCCTGCCCAGGATCTAGACCTATGACCTTTTCTATAGCATGTAGTTCTCAGTTCTAGTCGTCGCAATTGCAGTGGCTAAAATACTGGACGAATATGTACTTAACCTCTAGAATGAGGTTAATGAGTCCAAAGAAGTGATGAAGAAAAAAGATCTGTTAATTGAAAGATGCCTTGGGGATACTCTTAATCATTCATACATTGGATGAGGCCACCGATAGTAAGGCCAGAATGAATGTTGTCATCACAGGTGCGGTTTGTAGGAAACCGTGTGGAGCCTTCCCATTTGAGCATCATTATTCCTCTAGAAGTCCACCTGCATTTTCAGAGTATTTCTGTGCTTTCACTTTGAAAATCTGGAACACTTGAAAAAGAGAAGAATTGAGAATGGGAAGCATGCCTCGAGTTCATGTCAGGTCTCCTGCGGATGCTGGCCATCTTGTCAGAATGCAAGGATGTTTTTGGACAAGGTTGCTGTGATAGTGCTACATGGTAGGCAAAAACTGGAAACGTGTCTCTCTTCTTTTTCTGTCTCTGTACTACTCAGGCTTTTTCACCATCAGAGGAACGAAGATATTTAACTTTTAAACATGCTGTTGAAATATTAAACAAAGTTTTTCCCGCTGATTGTTAATGCTGTATCAAAGCAGATTTGAAACTACTTCGTAATGTCTTACATAATGCTGTCATGCTGTTCGTGTCACTGATGCTATTTCATCCTGATAGCTGCCACCGATAGGAGTCTCAGAAATGTGATTGTAACCATTCTCAAATGCATTTTAAATATATTTCACAGTTTATTCTTGGGGAGATGCACTTTCTTACATGACTTTTTTTCAGATGGAAACAGAATGGAATGCTCCATTAAATCTGTCTGCTTGTTGGCATATTGCAACACAGATATTCCCGCTCTTCCCCCAGAAAAGTGGATCATCTTTAAAACAGTTGCCTTTTGCTGGAGTAGGGTCAAGGAGGTAGAAGACGAAGTCTTCCCGTGTATTCATCTCTTGCATATAAGTGGTTCAAGGATTTGATCCTGCGTGGTGTCTTCTGTTGCAGCTAACTATGCAAAATAATCCCTTTGTACCCAGAGAGGAACCTGTGGTTGAAATTGAGGAGCACACCCCTCACCATCCCCTCTCTCTCCTGTTACTGGGAGCTGATGAAGTGATTGATTCGTGTGGGATTAGGAGATCCTGCTTCATCTGAGTGAGATCAATAACCTGAATAACATCTTGCCACTTGAGTGGCCATCTCAGTGTGTGAGTGTACCTGGATATAAGAAGAAAGAGGAAGAAGTAACAGAATAGGCACCCTCCTTCTCCTGATTTCCAATGTGAAAGTGCATTTAAAATTCAACAAAAGTCTATAAATCCTGAGATACTTGTGCTGCTGTTTAATCAAGAAATTACAGTTGCTGTGCCTCAAGGCAAGGTCAGCCTCTTTGAGAAAATGCTGTCGTGTTTCTTGAAAATCAGTCATCTTATTACCTTAATCAAAACCTGAACAGACTGTTGTAAAGTAGTAATGGGCATCTGGAAAGAGAAACATTCCAGTTTGGGCTGTCGTGGGAAATTGTGCTGTACAAAATAAATCCAAATCCCGAGGTCTGAAAGTAGAACTGCGAGAAGGGAGGTTCAGAGGAATTCTGTGAATGCAACAGCAGCCAAGGGGGAGGATGGCTGAGGTACTGAGAATCTGTGTGTGTAGCTGGACTAATCAAAACTGTCTCCCTAGGATCACGATAAAGACATTTCTGTCAGAGCCCTTATCGGAAGGCTTTGGCATTTGCATCTTTATCAACACTTACTCATTGTGGCAGATTGTTTTGATCCAGTGATTCAGCTGTACTAGGCATCTCCCTGAGTATGGAATAATTAGCCAATGAAATTCGAAGTCAAATCTGCTGTCCACTAAATTCAATGGGAAGACTTCTTCTGGCTTTGTAAGATGCTGGAATATGTTCTAATCAGCCAAGGATTCTTAAAGACTGTGTCTGCACAGTTTGCTAAGCATACATAAGAGCTTTTCGGACTCCTGTCCCATTGCTTGGGTGCTTCTCTTTCCTATATTTTCTCTTTTCCTCTGATATTTTTCCCTGCATTGTTAGTGCTGTATTGATGGAAGTACACTCTACTTTTGCAGTGTAAATTCTTCTACCTACTGGGATTCCATGGGTCTGAGGAAGAGAGGGGTATATTTACCCTATAGGGATGCAATGGAAATTGGATTATCAGTGTCCCATGGCATGCAGAAGCACTGTTTGTAAGCCTACCATTATGTGTCTGAATCCAGATTTATAGGATCAGGGCCTCAGGACTTGAAGAGCGCTTTGGAAGGTTTTCATCACAGCTAATTGTTCTTGATAACAAAAGATCTCATTTACATTAATGATAGGAAGCTGACAATCTGCATATTTCTTTTCATGTTGCTTAAGGACAAAAAATCAGGATCTCTAAAAGTACCAGTGAATTTTAAAGTATTTTAAATACTGAATAGATTATTGCAGCTGTCACTATAGTTTAGAGCCCGGTACTGGTTAATGATTTTCAGTCTTTGTTTCAGCTTTTGCAGAGGAAATTCACAGCAGAATTTTACTGATTGTTCAAGGTTAGGGTGGTCTTTCCAGTTTAGGCAGAATAATGTTTCACTGTTAGTCCATGGCTGATCACCAGTGCCAGCCTCACAACTGACTCCTTTCTGCACACACACAAGGAAACGCTTGTTTCAGCTCTGCCTATAAATCTGTCTGGAAAGGATTCTTACCCTTCAGCAATCCTGGTGATTAATTAGCTAGCACGAGTCTCTGCAATAGCTCAATCACATTGAACAAGTGGTGTCACATTCCCTTCCTAAATGTGATTATTGCAAAAGTCCCTGACATAGCAGCAGGTTCCTTCAGTGAGATCTTTTACTGCTGCAGAGATTACAGAACATTTGCTGCTTTCATTTACTACCAGGCAGCAGAACATCTCAAATAATTTCAGCTGTAAAGCCAGGGAGTGCATTTATAGTTTTAGGATGTATTGGAAACTTTATCTGCACCATTAAGAATCACAAAATCAAATATATGCAGAATCAAACTGGACTTACAAGATGGATATTTTAGAGAATATGTTTTATGACTGATAATTCAGACTTCTTGAAAGTGTGATGCTACTGCTTATTCTTGTCTGCCGCTGCTTGCTGCAAACCCCAGCCTCTCCTCATGCAGCTGAATTGTTTGGCTTCAGTTCCACAGGGCAAGCATTCCCCATAGATACTCCTCATTTCCCCCGCCCTCCCCGCCTTTGGCAGAGCTGAACCCTGCCTCGCATCTAGTTCTCCAAATGCTCATCTCTGGGGAGAAAGACAATCCTAGACAATCCTGTCCAAGAACCTGTGAACTCAGAAAGCTGGGGTTAATTATTGAGCAAAACAATTAAACAATTAGCTCATAGTAATGCCACTGGTATTTCTGCCTGAATTCCGAACTGGCTGGCAATGCTCTGTATTGTAATTTTAGTACATGCTGAGTCTCAGCAGGATCATCCCAATGTCACCATTAACAAAGGAAGTTGCCCTTAAGGCCTTGTGAGTGGTGCTGGTACTTTAAAAAATGGAGTTTAGTGCAGACATTTCCTGGTGTGTCCTGCTTCTGCCTGGCTGGATGCAACTGGATGCAACAGCACAGGAACAAACCCTTCCTCTTGTTTTTCTGTTGTTGTGTCTCCATTATGCTTTAAACGTTTTGTCTCTGGTGAACTGATGCTGTACTTGATCATAAGTCCCCTGGAAACCCTCTGCTTAAATTTTAATAATACAGAGGACTATACTTGAGGAAAGGGAGATAAAGAAAATGTATCACTCCAAGACGAGTTATTCTGGGACCAAAGCTGGGAAGAGAGCTGGGGTCCCGTGTATCCTAACCCAGTATTCTTTTGAGGAAACTGTGCTGCCAAAATGCACCTCTCTTGTCTGACAGAGCAAGAAAACAAATGCTTGATTTCCTGTGTTACAGTAAAAACATTTCTAGATGTGTTTCTTGGGTTATGTTCTGTTACTAATATGTGCAAGGTTTTTTTACGCTGTGGTCTGTAGTAAAGATGCTCAGTTTTGGAATCTTCTCAGCCTTTTGTGACTTTTATCATTCTTCCTTTTGTTGGCTTTAAAGAAAGTTTCAGATAAATTTTCTGGTAATGCTGTTTCCATCCTGGAATTGTTATTTGGCTCTACAGATATTTTAGAGGCATGGTGTGCTGGCGTAGACATCACCTGAGAATTGCAGTCCCTTCTTGTAGTCTTAACTGTTAAACTGAATTGCTGTGCAACCTTGGGCAAGACATTTTCCATGTTGTCTCCTTTTTCAAACCTTGAATACTGCACACAGCTTGGATTTCATTATGTTTCTAGGTGTGGAGTGGACGTGATGCTTTTAGCTGTTTACTCGCCGAAGATGCCTTTAGAGTCAAGAGGAAGGGACAAGAACTTCTGGGGGAGAAAGTAATTCAGCTCTTATGCTCTACGTGTCTCTTTGCATTGGCAAGAGAGAGCCTGACCAAGAGGAGCAACAGCGTTTTCTAGCAGATACCTAAACGCTGGGGGCCAGGGCAGCTAAGGAAACTGTAGTTTACCTTCCAGATGTCTACCTGTATCTTGAGGGATTTCAAACATCCTTACAGAAATCAAACTGTAAAATAATTTAGTTTTCTAAAAATGCTGTTTCAGAAGTGAACTAGACATTTAGTCTTGTTAGGGGTAAACCAAAAGCCAGGGGGATCATGATGTTTAAGTGCCTCTTCCCTTTGTAAATGCTACCAGTAATGCCTTGGCCTCTGTTTCCACAGCTGAAAAAAGACTATGATATACTAATGCGCACCTTCTTCCTGTGAGAACTTGGCTTTGCCGTGGCTAATTCATTTCTTTGTTCAAAGCACAGTGGGTTTCAAAATTATGATTATTAAAGCCAGCTATTAGAGATTGTTGTCTGCTTTGAGAATATTGATTTAATCACATCTCTGTGTATTTAAAGTCTGAAGTGATATGATGTACAAAGATAAATTTATTCTATGTTTATATCTAATGAATAATTATGGAGTCTTTTCTGCTCTTTCTGTAATGATAAAAATGTTTTTAGTCAGGAAAAATGAGAATGTGCCTGACAAAGGAAACCCACCAGACCATGCTGCATCAGCTTCTAACTTTCTGTTCCTTTTCCAAATGTACCTTTTTCCTTCTTTCAAACAAACAACCCCCAAACAAACAAAAACAAACACCCCCTCCAAAACCAAACAAAACCAAGACAAAACACAACCCCTTCAAATGAATGAAAAACAAACAAGGGGAGAAGTTTGAGTTCGATTTGGGCTGAAACACAATTTAAAAAGGAACAGAAACCCACTATCTCTGCTTCCCAACCCTAGGCCCTTCACATTTCCTAGACTGCCAATGCTGTTTTGGCCAGCTTTCCTAACAACAACTTTGATCCATCCTTGAAGATTTGAAGGATTGAAGTGCTCCTTTGGGAAATGAAAAATACTTTCAGGTCCAGTGAGAGCTGATTTGCTTTTATTAGACTCACTTCTCTGTTGAGATAAACTAGGGCACGATGTTTCAAATTGCATGTTACGGTATTACCACCAATAATGTCAACACTGTTAATATAATGCCTGTAATTCACTGCATTGTGCCTCATTATTTCATCTCTATAGATTCTTGTTGCAAGTTCAATCGTTTTTATGTTGCATTAAATTAAGTAAGAGATCCAGCACTCTGTTATATTCCCCCAAAATAGAAGATACTGAGATATGCACTGCTTCAAAGATGTTACATTTTTATTGTGAAGTGATAGATTATCTATTGGAATGCTTTTTGTTATATCAGTAGAAGGATATGAGAAAAGTCTTGCCTTTAAAATATGTCCATGGTGTCACAATGGCTCTCAGATCTGCTGCTTTTGGGTAGGACACCGAAATTATGTTTTTGTCCAAATAGTAGTTTCTTTGTATCTTACCAATTATCTGAAGTCCTTTTTACTTCTGCAGCCTGCTGGGTTTGTGTTAGCAAACTTGCTTGCTTTTCATAGATATACAGATATGACCTGAAATATAGTTTTGGCTCCACTTTATGACACTGGAATTTATTTATTTTTTTTTTTTTTAAACCTGCTGTATATATATTAGTGCATTTAACCTTTATTTCATACTATTTTCATACATTAGGTAGGTGAGGTGTGTATTGTGAGTATATGTTAAAGTTGCTGCTGGGATGTTTGCACCTTAGCCAGATGAACTGAGTATACTTTTAATTCTGCAGTGGCAATATAAGACAGATCTATGATTCTATCCTTGGGAAGCTTTGGAACCAGCTAGTCTGGATGTAGCTAATGCTATTCTGTGGCATCTTCTTGAAAATACAAATATAGTTCATCCTTCAAAGATTCTGGCCTACAGAGCTCTTTAATTTGGAGGTGAAGTTAAGGCAGAAGTTTGGAACAAATAGTACTATTTTGTAGCATTTATTTAATTTGAAATAGATTTGTGTGTGGTGGTGTATGTTTTCATCATTGTACCAAGGTGAGATCCTTTGGTTTAGATTGGTCAGATCTGTGGTTTTGAAGGCCCATCGGCAATGTAGTTGGAATTCGTCTAGAGGACATACATCTTCAACCTTTTTCCTCATGCTCCTTAGGTGTACTCACTGTTTTCTCAGGAAATTATTTTTTATTATTCTCATTTTCCTATTATTTTATTATTCTCATTTTCCCATTAAACCACTTGGGCTGCACCTAAAACATTTGCCACTGCATTTTTGGTTTGAAAGTAGGTAATTTTCTCTTTTAGATTTTACTGCATCTTTTCCAAAGTGGGAAGAACTATTAACTTTCCTGAATCAGGCCCAAATTATATAAGATTATATATACTGTAAGTGGCAAGGTTTTATGAAAATAGAAACATTATATAATGTTTCTATTCTGTCGAAAAAAGGGCACCTTGAAACATTACATCTTAAACTGAACATGGAGTTTCAACAGGACATGGCTTGCTAAGAGCTGGACAAGTCTTTCGTCATTGACTTCATTCTGATTTGAAGCATAAGGCAATCTTTTCCCTTTTATCCAGGTGAGTGAAAAACCTATGAGCTTGTAAGATTTGAAGCTTCTGCAAAAGTAAAATGGAAAATGTATGACCTCTCTAAGTGTGTGGATTACCCAAAAGCCTGAACTTAATAATAGGTTCCTGTGCATTATATATACTGTTCCTCAAGTGCAAGTTTCTTTTTAAAGATATAAAAGTCACTGTGCAAACCTGCTACAACAGCTTTTAAACCATCAGAAGTGTATAAAAGTCTGTTCTGAGAAGGGCAAGTGACAAATCAGGTGAATTAGTTTGAATCTTCTGAGAATGGCAGCAGCAGACCTGGCAAGCAGGAGAGAAGAGCCTGCAACAATTAGTGTCTGTAATAACAGCCTTTGGGTTCTAAGAGGTCAGTGTGACCATTCTCTTCTACGGAAACTAAGTAGTTGAAGTTGCATTTATCAACTTCATGTAATAATGAAACTTCCTGCAGTGTCTTTAACAAGCACAAAACTTGTAGCGTGGAGGAGAGAAATTAAGCATTCAACCGGCTAAAATTACTTTTGCTATGGAATTAAAGTTGGAGCCAGGAAGAATTTTTATTTACTGCTCATTATTGTCTATGTACACTGCATTTTGGTATGTAAAACAAGCAGTCCAAGTTTTCTCGATAGTCTTTGTCATCACTGAATGCTTGCAGGAAAAAGAGTTTAACTTAATTCGCTTGAGCAAATAGAGTAACACTGGAATCCATCACAAATACCTGAAATTGTTGTTTCTTTTTAAATAGCAAGCAGGACTGATTTTAGAAATAAATAGCATGGTAGCCAAAGAAAAGTTTTCAGTTAATCACTTCTTCCCGGAGCTGAGTTTTTTCCTGTTTGAGTTTGATTGCAACTGAGGCAAGAACAAGAAATTTTGATGACTTGCTACACATTGGGAATATGGCAAGAAGTCCTCATTTGCAGGCAACAATGACTCATAAAGGAAATGCCATGATGCAAGGGATTTTTCTTTCATTTATGGTTTGATTTCTGTCATCATTATTTGATAGTTATAGATGTAGCTGGATGCCACTCAGGCTTTAAAAACAAAGAGAAGTGAGCCTGAAGCAAATTGCCTTGCACACCGGGAGGGTTCAGAACTGACTGCTCACCAGGCTTGCTTTTTCTTTTGGATGTGATTGGAGAATAGAGCTTCCCTCCCTGGGAAAACTAAATGTTTTGAGACTTCCTTTCAGCATACATCAGGATGAAAGCAAATCCCGTGGCTCTACTTGTTCCCCCTCCTCACCAGCCATGCTGTTTCCTACCTCCTTTCACTGCTTCTCTACTTCACTCACCGTCTTTTCCTTTCGCTTTCAAACATGTTAATGTGTCTCTCATGTTACCTTATGAAGCATCCCACACATCCCATCTGCTTCCATCACTGTTGCTTCTTCTCTTGTTCTTGCCTCCCTTGGTGTTTCAGCTCCTCGGGCACACTGTGCCATGGCACACTTTTAGCTGTTCATTTCCACGAGTATGTTGCATTTATTCTCTACTTGCTGTGTGGGCGTCCTGCTCAACACTGAGCAAGTCCTGAGCTCAGACTGCATGAAGCTCTGTGATAAAGGCCATGTGTCACAGCTTCTTACTAAGAGGATGGAGTTTCTGTTGAGCAAAGATGGAGTTTATATCTGAGAGTGCCAAGTTAATACCTCCACCTTTCTCCCTCCTACACAGATCCAGGGATTAAGAAATGCCTCTAGAACTCTTCACTTTTTTCCCCCATTGCAAAGGGTTGTCTCTCTTACGTGATTGTCCCAGATACACAGAAGGCACAGAAGACCTCAAATACATCTAATAAGACTTTTATAGACTTGTTTACCAGTTGCAGGGTATAGGTGCCACCCTGCACCGTTCCTGCTGTGTTCTTCAGGAATGTTGTCCGTGTTGCGGCTTTTGGTGTTTTGTACTGAAGGTCTGTACAAAAAATGCTGGGAAGGTCGTCGGCTTGTTTTGGTGCTGTCAGGTGTTCTGTGGCATATTGAGTGGGGTTTTCAGGCTCTTCCTGGCTATGTGTTCCATGGTGGACAGTCTTTAAAAGAAAAAGACATGAATGATTCAAGTAAATTGTTCAGTCCGCAGTCACTAAATTCCCAGGTAACAATTCTTGCCTTTTGCAGGAGGAACCTCAGTTTTCTCATTGAAATAGTTGTCCTTGAAGACTCTGCCATCTCGTGGTGGTCTTCTCTGTTGACTGCTCCTTTCCTGGCAGTTACCCCTTTGGCAGGATAAACCCAAACTGTGTTATATGTGAATGCCACATGCAGAATGTAACACCCAACAAACTAGGACTTGGAGAAAGCTTGTATTATTCTCTCCACATTTCAGCTAAACTTCAGGAAGGTGAAATAACGTGCCTGTCTCTGCACAATGAGCACTGACCAGGAAAGTGGACACAATAGCGTCTTTTCAGCTCTAAGTTTTAGCTTCTATTGTGTTTTCTCTCCCTCTGTCTAACAGCTCTGCTTCTTTTCATAAAGAAGGAAGTATTTTCTGCAATGTTGCAATAATACATATTGGAAATTTGAAGAAAACCCATACCTAGCTTTTTCTGCCTGATATTCTTGGCATTATGACATCATAACCCTTGTGTATCCTGTCACTAAAACAAATGTATGAAACAGTTCCACTTCTCCTCTTTAATTGGAACTAGCTTGTTTCAAGGAGCTGAAGAGGCAGACTACTCACAAAGGTTAGAGCAGAGAAATATATCATTGTCTTGCAGGATGTTCTAAGTGGGTCTCTTGGGTATCAAGGTCAGAGTTTCTTTAGCAGCAAGTTCTACTAGTATGAATCATCAATAGTGGTTCTTACACAATTTATCAATCCTTGACAATTATACTTTATTCTCCAAAGAAAGTCTGTACTTTTTCTCAGAAAATGGTGTGTATTTTTAACCCTTCCTTGTTGATTCCAAGTATAATTCTCGGTCTCTTTGATGCACAATAATGGATATGAGGTAGCACTGTGTAGTGTTGAGGAGCTTTTAGGTTAAAACTTAGTTCTATATCAAAACTAAGACTTCTTCTGAAGCAAAGCTGATTGAGACAGAATTGATTTATGTTTTTCTTTATTTTCTGTGCTTTAAAAAAGAGTGATCTTGGGGCAATAGTTATTTAAGTAATAATAGTTTTTTACATTTCTAATAGGAAAAAAAACCCACCTTATTTTACACTGGGAAGTGAAATAATTTCTTTAGTAGCTTAAATCCATGCTTCAGTGAAATTGGTGAATTAGGTATTTCTGAAAATTCATGCCATTTTTTTACCAGTTTGGTGAATGAAGTCAGAAGAATGAACCTCTGTTAATTACCAGACTAAATGTGCCTGGGCTGCCTTGGCTAAAATGGTTCTGAAATTCCAGCTGCTGGCACCTGCTGTCTCTATAAATGTTCTAAAGCGCTTGAACCGAAGAAGGATCCAGTAAGTGCCAAACATGGGCAGTAAATCACGAACTCTATCCAGCTCACTGAGTAGCCGAGACATTTTTCACAGTTAAAGGAGGACTGAAAAATAGAGGGTAGTAAAATTACAGGCAGCATGTTGCACATCTGTAATTGCTTTTAGACTATAATTTACCAGCTCTCTAAGAAAACCCCTATGGGACGATCACAGAAGCACAGAATGTTAGGGTTGGAAGGGACCTCGAAAGATCACCTAGTCCAATACCCCTGCTGGAGCAGGAACACCTAAATGAGGCTACACAGGAATGTGTCCAGGTGGGTTTTGAATGTCTCCAGAGAAGGAGACTCCACAACCTCCTTCACCAGCCTGTTCCAGTGTTCTGTCACCCTCACTGTGAAGAAGTTTCTTCTCACATTTAAGTGGAACCTCTTGTGTTCCAGTTTGCACCCACTGTCCCTTGTCTTATCATTGGTTGTCACTGAGAAGAGCCTGGCTCAGTCCTCTTGACACTCACCCTTTACATATTTTGGGTGGGGAACAATTTAATGAAATATAACAAGGGCAAGTGTAGAGTCTTGCATCTGGGCAGGAACAACCCCAGGGTCCAGTATAAGTTGGGGAATGACCTGTTAGAGAGCAGCGTAGGGGAAAGGGACCTGGGGGTCCTGGTGGACAGCAGGATGACCATGAGCCAGCACTGTGCCCTTGTGGCCAGGAAGGCAAGTGGCATCCTGGGGTGTATTCCTCAGCCAGCTCCCTCAGCACCCGTGGGTGCATCCCATCCGGACACTTGGATTTATGGATGTCCAGATTGCTTAACTGATCCTTAACCCAGTCCTCATCAACTAAGGCAAACTCCTCCACTGTCCTGACTCTGGGGCCTCAGAGGTACGGAGCTCCTCAGGACAGCCTCCGGCAGAGCAGACAGAGACAAAGAAGGCATTCAGTAACTCTGCGTTCTCTGTGTCTTCTGGATAATGCTCCTAGACAAACTCCTATGCTTTCGTGGGGTGCTCTGACCCATTCGGGATATGGTGAAGATGCATGTTGCTTTATGTTGCATTTCTGGAGGTACTTTGTGTTTCTGATACATCTCTCCAGCCAAGGATTCCAAGCATTTAATCAAGCATTTGATTTCTTGCTTCTCTGGTCTTACAGCATCAAAAGAACCTGATCAACCTAAAACACTAATCAGCTGCAAACTCATCCCCCACCAAACCACTTTATTTATCACCCAGCTGACATTCAAGTTTTAGAAAGTGTCTTCAAGTTTTTCCCTGCAGTTAGGGCAGGCTAGCTATTTCCTTTTTGGGAAAAGCTCAGGTTCCCATGTAACTGAATTCCAGGAGCTCTGTCTTCAGCGCAAATACTAAAGATCACAAGATTCTCCATCATTGTGTGCCGTGTTTTTTCCAAGCTGTGCCTTGAGCTGTGGCTGAAATTTCCCCAGTTGTATGTGGAGATGAGGAATGCTACAGGTTAGATTGTGTCTGTGCGTGGGACTGTACTCTCCTAGTTATGCAGTGGGGAGATTTATTTCTGTTATAAACCATCAGGAAATAATAACCTCACTGGAGCAAGAGGAAGGGGGAGAGAGCTGAGATGCAGGAGTCCTGGGATCTATACATCTCCTTTATGTAGTCATTTCACTGAAGTCAGCACAGGAGTATGTCTGCCAGTGTATTTTGGTCAAAAGTGCCTAGTTCCAGTTTAGAAGACACATACTTGGAGCTGATTTGTGAACTGTGCCTGGACACCCACTTGTTTTTTGCACCCACTTGATTGAACAATGCAGTACTTCATAAGAAGTGAAATCAAACTGGTATGGCTGAATGTGTGTTGGCAGGTACTGGACATGTCTTCTCTGTGCACAAGTTGTGAAGCAGAAATAAGGAGTTAGATTTGACAGACCTATCACCAAGTCAGCATAACCATCTCAGCATAGCATCAAACCTGGTGTAATTAGCTTGGCCAAGAGGCAGCTTTTATTTTCTTTGGCTCCATGCCATGCTGTCAGGCCAGTATGGAGCTAGCATCTCCTCAGGGACTGTGTTGAGCAAATGTGTTTGTGCAAGACGAGAGTTTGGTTGTGTAGGGGGATGTTTTGTAGCTTTTTGGGTTGTGTTGTTGTTGGGGGTTTAGTTTGATTTGGTTTTTTTTAGATGTGCTATGGTCAGTAAAGCACTAGGAAGAGCCTTTTCACTGTTCTTAGCTTCAGAGCTTGCTATGGATCTTGTTCTGTTCATCAGAACAGGCTAGTATGTTCAGGCCACGATAAGACCTAAGCTCCATTGAATTTTCAGGGAGGGCTTTACGAGAAACCTGAAATTAATGCTTTTAACTTTCATATGAGCCAAGAAGGCTGTACACATGAGAAAAAAACTTTTGAGAGGAAGAAGAAAGAGCTGCACCTTTTGAGGAAGTCAAAGGATTTTTCACATGGAAGTGGAAAAATTCTTTCTTCTAGAATGCTCTGGATAGACTGTGTAACACCCCAGTCTCCAAGGTGGGAGAGTCATGAGGTTTTGTGCAGAGAATGTCCCATCCCAGATCATCCTGCAAGCTTTTTTTTTCTAGGAAAAAATATTATCATTCGAAGAGAAACTGTATTACTTAGTGAAAAATGTAATTTTTCCTTTATCTGGTTATGAATTATTGAGCCTCATGGTTGCCTTTCATAGCTGGTTTCACCAGCACCTACAATAGCAGAAGGAGTGTAGACTTGTTTTTTGTCTATTTTTACTGAATACTCTTAGAAAATATGTACAGCAGTCAGACCTGTTAAAGTACTGAGAGAGGCTTAAATGGTACGTTGAACAGGTAGAAATAACACTGCTGGGGAAGTAGCAGTGTAAACTGATGGTGGATCAGGTGAATAATGAACAGAGGAATGGAACAGAGGGAATCTTCCCAGTCTCCGAACTTCTTATTGATCAAATTTTCTCCCAGACTACTAGTACCTGTGTTCCTACTTAATACTGCTCTGTAAAACTTCCTCACTTGACTCAGCTGTGGGGTCATAAAAATTTGATGAGCTCTGAGTTCTAGAGAAAAGAAATAATCTGGGCAAACGTTTAATTGCAATGAAAAGTCACTGTAAATGCAACTCATGGGCATCTGGAAGAACTTGTTTACTTTTTTTGCACAAAATTTTACCTCTCTAACATATTCTGTGAACAAGCCATTCCCATAAGAGTTTTCATAGAAATGATAACATGCAGTGATGGATGTGGTACATACCTAAGACAGGCTCTTCGTGTCCCAACTTCCATAGCAAAGAGTTTGGATATATCCCAGTATGGTCTTGGTAGGGAATACAGAACTTCTGCCCTCTTCCGGTGAGACCATATCTGGAATATTGTGTCCAGCTCTGGGCCCCTCAGGTCAAGGACAGGGAACTGCTGGAGAGTCCAGCGCAGAGCAACGAAGATGATTAAGGGAGTGGAGCCAGGCTCTTCTCGGTGACAACCAATGATAGACAAGGGGCAATGGGTGCAAACTGGAACACAAGAGGTTCCACTTAAATATGAGAAGAAACTTCTTCACAGTGAGTGTGACAGAACACTGGAACAGGCTGCCCAGGGAGGTTGTGGAGTCTCCTTCTCTGGAGGCATTCAAAACCCGCCTGGACACCTTCCTGTGTAACCTCATCTGGGTGTTCCTGCTCCGGTGGGGGGATTGGACTGGATGATCTGTTGAAGTCCCTTCCAATCCCTAACATTCTGTGATTCTGTGATTCTACCACTAAATCTCCAAGCTTGCTTTCTTACCTTATTCTTTTCTATTTTCATTTTCCTCTTTAACCAGAGACATTTATAAACATTGCTTCCCCCTTTCCTTCAATACTGTTTTGTGAGATGGCTGGTGACACAAAATCCTCACTGTGTCTGGGGACACTGTGAGACAGATTTTTCTGTTGGTCTGGGGTGCAGTACAACTTCAAGGGATGTCACCTATCACGATTCTTAAGTGGCAGCTGGGAGCTTAGTCTTGTGTTTTTTTTTCAGGCACGCCTTTCATCACAGACCTTGAAAATCTGTTTCTCTCTGCAACGTCTCTCAGATCTTGATTAATACATCCTATAGGCTGCAAAGTTATTTGGCAACAGATACTGTGATTGTATACTCCTTACAACACGGAGCAAGAAAACAATACATTATAATGAGATCAATCAGCTTCTTTGGCTCAGCATGTACAAATGGCACACACAGTACTTTTGTACAGAAACATTTTTGAAGTATTTATGTTATAAAACCATAGAAGAAAAAATATCTTATTTTGTTATTTACCTGCTTCTTTTATGATACGCTAATGCAAGTGACTTTAGTTCCTAAGGGGTGCACATTTTTATGATATTTTTTCTGATTCTACTGAAGCCCGAGGGGTCATGCATGGGAGACTATGAGTGGCATATGAACAAGAAGAACTCTTCGGTGAATTGCACAGTCAGAGCCTGGCCACCTTCTTCTCAAATGGAAGGTCTGAGGAGGTGTAAGCACCTTTCGGTTGAGTTTGCTCTGAGTTTTCCAGGTGGATTTAGCCTTTGGGCCTCTGTTTTCTTACTTTACTGCCTTTCAGACACTGAATTCTACACTACAACTATACAGCCTGTGTTCAAGCAGAAAAGTAATTTCAGTTTTGCTGTCTTCTGCAGAATACATCTTGGTTTCATAGGGAGGCACTCTTTATTTGAAAAATAATTTCTCTAGGAAGTTGAACTTGTGAGGTTCTGCACTTTTCTGTTAGACTTCTTTAACAAAATAGTTTGAGAAAGCTGTAAATGTTGGAGGATTAATGTTTTGGATTCAGTCATCGGGTGTCTCTGTGCTCATTTTTCTTGCTGTTGTTACTTTCTTTTCTTGTTTAAAATAATCAAAAGAGGAAAGTCTGGAATAAATAGTCTTTTTTTTTGGTCAGAAAGACGTTTCTTTTTGAAAAGAAAAAAGAAAGAAACATCTTTCTGACTTATTTTCGAATAAATACTTTTAAACTTTAGTAACTGGTCTAATAATGAAATCTAGCTCACATCTTCCCCATCCCGTGTGGTTTTGGTATCTATAAAGCAAGGCACAGCAAGCTGTTGCTGCTCAGCAGCAGGCTTGCGCAAAAGAGCTGCAGTGTTGCTGAACCAAAGAGCTGAACTGAATCTCCACAATAAGGGAAAGAGCAAAGCCTGACAGAGAGGGAACTTCGAAAACCAGCCTGTGCAAGTATTTTCATCTGTTGTAAGGCTTGCTATCTCCTGGAAACTTAGGAAAATTTTATCTCAGTCCTGACCAGGAATCTACTGACCTATTTCAGACTCCCTCCTTATGCAGGTGAGGTCCCTGTCCCCGTAAGTCAGGTCCATTCGTTTTGTTCTGTTCTTTCTTAAGCTTGGCCTAAGAGCAGTATGACATAGGAAAGCAGTCTCTTCCACTGTCTGTGTGCATGCATTCTTTACTAGCCTTCTGCCATGCTCATTGGGAGATATTCTATCTGGAGCTGTTGTATTTCCTTCTTGGCTGCTTCCTCTGTGCCAGTGCTGTACGTGTCTTTCTTGGCATCCGCATGCTGTGACCATGCCAAATCCTGCTTCTCGTGAACCTGTGCTGTGAATAGCTGCTTTCACCTGGATAATTTCAATCTGAATTCTGGACAGTTGGCAATTGTGAAACGTTAAGCATCATGATTTCTCTAAAGATACAGCCTAAGTAGTTATATAGTGCAAGTAAATTGCTCTGAAGATAGTGAAATGTTAAGGCAGAGGATGCTATTGTCACCTGCTAAGCTAGTGATACTTTGCAGCTCATCGTGTTGATTCCATCAAGATTCCACAGTACTCTTTGCTCATCTGTAACAATGGTTGGTATCAGCCTCTCCTGTAATGCGACATAAATCACTAATACCTCTCCCTTTCAGGGAAAATGTGCAACAGTTTATTGCCTTGTAGAAGGAAAAATAAATTAACAGTGCTGACTGTAACTACAGTGAAACACGAGGGAAATCAGTTTGTGATGAAAACATCTGTAAAGGAATTATCTTGCTGAGAATTAGGTATAAGAATTGCCACTTTAGTACATGACTAGCTTAGATGAAAAGCTGAATTGCTGAGCAGCATTTCTCATACTGTGAAGTAATATAATTCTAATGCAAACACGTGAGCTGAGGGCCAACTTTATGATTTCTACAGTCCCGATTCTTGGATGCTTGCCTAAGCAGAGCTGAGCTTACCATACATGACAAAATTCCAAGCCTTGTGGTTATTAAGAAGACTTGGACTCTTCCTAAGAAAGTCCAAAGGAGGGAGACCTTTGTACTTGAGGATCAGTGGGATTGTCTGATTTTAAGGAGGAACACAAAAAAGAATCAGTTGCGATGTGGGAAGAAGGCCAGGCTTGGGCAGATTTCTCCTATTCGTGCCATTGCTATGGAAACAGATATTATGTTTTTTAAACCAGTGGACCAAGTAGGTGTGGGTAGACCTTTGACCCTGGTTCATTTTACCTTTTTAAGCTACTGCAGGAATGGGAGAAAACAAAAGATGTGTTGGAGGAGGTAATAAATAGTATATTGCTACCCAGGACTCTGGTGAAAATGAAAGGGTGTGAGTTGATTTGCACAAATGGACTGATTATTTTGAGTGTGCTGCAGCTTCCTATATGAAGTATTATCAAAGCCCTGTAGTTTTTGCTTTCCTTCCCTCACCTTCCTGGGAACAACTACATATTGACACCACCCGGAAAAGGGGGAACACACACCCACCCTAGTGCTCTTATGCAAGCTCATAAAGCTCCAGGGTGCTGCAAGCTCACATCTAAATCAGATGGAAAGTTTCTCTGTAACATGGAGCCTGGCTCATTTCTCTAATTAGTTTAGTGTTTCTATCTGATGAAGTCCATTGTATGACAAGGATTTTAGGAATTCCCAGTCTTTCTTCTGTCTATGCCACATTCTAAATTTTGAGGTTTTGGTGTGTTTCATACTGAAGGGCTTAAAATGCTTATGTATCGCGTTGAGAGAGATTTTTCTGGCTTGTGAGGTTTGGACAGGAAGGAGGACATAGATTTCGACCGTGGGTCCGTTAGATTGGTAAGTATTATGCGGATGCTTATAAAGAACTGGGCTTCATGTCTTGGGTCTGACAATTTTATGCTCCTCTGAAAGTAATCCTGTTTGTGCATAAACATATTAAATGCAGAATACTGTCTCTGCTTAGAAAGCATATGTGTCCTTTCTCTAGGATGTGGCTATGCAGAGTTCCTCAATATGAACTCTTAGACTTAATGGGTACAAGTGTGACTTTGCACAAGGCTTTTTGATGGAAAATTATCTTTTAAATTCTCTCTGAAGTCATCAGTTGTTAAAATAATTTTAAGTAGTCATTAAGTGCTTCATTAGAGTGTTTTCTTCTTAAGATGCTTTAGTTCAATTAAAACTTAATTGCGCCTATTTCTTATTATCCATTTTTACCTTCCTTTTTCCTAAATGGACTTTGGCTCATGTATTTTTGAGGTTTAATATCAGTTGAACTGAATACTGTTGAGTTCCTGAATTAATTCAATCGTTTTCTCTTAATGACCATGAAGAGTTTTGTTAAGCTAGAGTGCCATTAAACTCAAGCGCTGTAGTATTTAGAGCAAGCAATCACCGGGGGAAGGCCGATAGGTAGAAAATAGGATTGGAAATTGAAGAGAACATGATGGGTTCATTTGCTTTGGATCCAGTGATAATTACCTGAAGGCTACGTGGTCCAAGGTGATCAAAAATCAGTAGTTTGAAGGGAGAAAGCAATCATTCTTTTAGGATATACTTTCTAGTGGTACCTGCACTTTTGATCTGGGGCTCAGCTCTGCATTTTCCTCTTGAAGTCTGATTAATACTTCATCATGTGTTGCAAATAAACATCTTTTATGTTGTAGATATGTTTTACATAGCTGCTGTTTAACTAAAGAAAGCTCAAGTGGCCTTGGCACGTTCTCTTCCTACTGATAGTGGGGTAAAAAAACCCCAGACAGTTCCTTTCATTATTATATCTGTACCCGTCAAAAAAGAAGCTGTGAATTGGATGAAAGGGGGGAGGGGTAGTGTTTTCAGAAAAAAATGCATTTTGTCTTAAGATGGCCTAAAATTAGATTATTTATACTTTTAAAGAGATTGAAAAATAAAATTAAGGGTGTTTGAAATGAAAAGCCTTTGAACTTTTAAGTTATTTCTTTATTTTGTTTAGTTTTTCTTAAGTTTGTCTCTCAAATTCCTCAAAATTATTTTCTGTTCATCTTTTGCTCAAACACATTTCTAAGCGTTTTGTCAATATTTTAACATATTAACCTAATTCTGTTTTAATTATGCTAGCTCAAGCTGTAGTCTGTAGTTTATGTGAACTAAGGAGGGAAAGTTCCCAGGCTGTACTAAAACTGAGTAGCAGGGGCCATCCTAAGAGTTGAGGGCAGTATGAAAGGTGCTGGAGTACCTTAATCACAATGAACAATTTTGTATGTATTTGGACCAGGTAAGATTTTCAGATGTGGCTGGCCTTGGACTTGCTTTCCTGTCCTGTAAATTGCTGGGATTAGCAGCCCTGGCAGGTTGGTACTGTGGCAAAGAAAGGATGCTGTTAATTCAAGCTAATGAACGTCAATTAAAATCTTAGTCATGCCTGAAGAGTTTTTAATCTTCTCGTGGATTAGCAATGTGAGTTAAAAATGAAGAGTTTACCTTCAGAGCTAACACTTGTGAAAATTGTGAATTGCTTTGCCTTTTAAATATCGGGTATCTGTCTGGAGTTTAGAAGACCTTGGTGTGTTGTGTTGTGTGTGGGGGGTGTGTGTGGGGAGGTGTGTTTGTGTGGGGGTGTACGGGAAGGGTGTGTGGGGAGTGTGTGTGGGGGTGTGGTGTGTGGGGGGGTGTGGGTGTGGGTTTTTTTGGGGCAGGGGGGCTATTCTGAGGTTTTGTTTGTTTGTTTTTGTAGTGATAGTATGGCTTTTGCCCTTTAGGCTAAAAACATGTTCATGGTTTTAGGGTCTTACTTGCTCCCCCAGGACTCTCAGTTTTCAGGTTCTCTACCTGCCACCTCACTCTCTTTCATAGCACTTTCCTGGCTAATACGTCTCACCCAGAAGATGCTTCTTTGAATATCGGATCTGAAGGAGGCATTTGTTCAATTGCTCATTTTCTCTTGAAGACTATTGATCCTTTCTCAGCACAGACTTTTGACTTCTCACTCCCTTCTCTACTCTATTACTGTATGTTTCCTTTTCTCTGGAAATGTGATCTGATTCACACGAGAGCCTTCCTCACACCACCAGTGTCAAAACTTTTTGCCAATAAATTGATCACAGAATTGGCTAGTAGAGATACAGAACTTTCTGAGCTGTTGTTATTTAGCATCTTCTCCTTATGAGCTTTAAAAAAGGCATAGCACCCCCTTCTTCCTTCTTAACTGACAAGTATATCTTAATAAAATGCAGGCAGAGAGCTACTTCAGCAAAGATTGCCCATACTTAACAAACTGCTGTGCACTTACCAGACATACTTCAGCTGCCTTGGAGAATTTTGAAGTAGTAGAACAAGAGTTGCTTTAGGTTGGACAGTTCTACATCACTGCAGCATGCTAGTACAGCATGAATGCTATTTATCTCAGAATAGATTCTAAACTTATTATGTAAAACTGGCAGGAACTGGGTATCTTCATGTACTTTGAAAGTAAAGCTAGGTCTCCAGCAAATGCTCTGCTGCCTATAAAAGATACCAAGCTCTATCTTTTTGGACTGGGACGAGACTGTGCGTAGTATAGGAAAAAACTTTTTTGCTATAAAGGCCCCAGGAGCTGTGCATCTCTGACTCAAACCATGTGGGACTGAGGGAAAATCTAGCAAGAAACAATATCTAGAACTGGGGTACCTCAAACTAGCAGTTGTGTTTTGCGGTTCCAGTGGAAAACTGGTTGCGGTAGGTCTCACTTGCCTCCTGCTTTTCCAGACAAACTCTACAGTATCTTCCTACAGGCTTTTCACCAGACTCTTGGGACCTCGTGACAGGTCTCATCGTCCTCACTTTCCATCACTGTCCATGGACACAGCGATGCCAGCCTGTGGTTTGCCATTGAACAAATTGCTGTGTGAACACAGCACTGGTAAATTCATTTCCATGGAATCAGTGAGTCAGACATATGGGTGTTGTGCAGATACCTGGACTCGGTGCATCGGCAGCAACACCAATTAAAAATAGTTGCTACCTTTAATTTGTAAATGCAATAGGAAAAGCTGAAAAAAATGATTGCAGTGTTTGAAATGTAAAGGGTTAAATAAGGCATACTCAGCCACTATTGCTCACTCGCTTTATTATTTTTTTTACTTAGGAATGATTGAGGAGAAGAATCCTTTTGAAGCCTCTATTGGAATTGAAAGATTGAAAAAGAGCACGAAATAGGTGAGATGGACTAAAACTGTGGGAGTTCTTGTTCTTGAAGTATGATCATGTTTCCTTGAAAGGAATTAGAAATAAACGCCTCTTAAAGCACTAAGATAACAACAGCAAAATAAACAAACTGTGTTTCTGCATCTGGTGTTGACTGTTACCAGTAACCTTGCTACTATAGAAATGGGCAAAGCTCATTGTCCATCATCTGAACAAAGGTCCAGTGAGCTTGTAGTAGCTTGTTCTGGGATGTTTAAGGCTTTGCTTTTCACTGTTTTTAGCTGTTTGTTCATAGCAATGCTGCAAAAGCTTCCACTTTGTTTGGACAGGCCGTACCCTCAGTGCGCAAAGGAAAAAGGAGAGTGGTAAGAAAGAGAAGAAACGCAGAGGGAATAAAAGGACCTAGAAGAGAGTTGCAAAAATGAAGAAAACCTGCAGTTGGACTGCTATTTTTATGTGAGCTGTTGTCTCTGCTTATTTCATGTATTTGTGGGACAATATCAGGGAAATAATCTTGTCTGAATGCCAGTGAATAGTCACAGAGGCAGTAGCTATCCAGATAAGCTTGTACTTTCATGTGTCATGGGACATGAAATGTTTCCTGCTTCATGCTCATGGGTGGAAAGGTTCTGTGAGATCTCAAACATTGCACTTCTCAAAAAATTACAGACCTTAAGAATGCCAGGCTTAAGCAAAATATTAATTAAAAAGAGTAGCAAGTGACGACTGGTTTTAGGTGGGATCTGGATCAGAATCTGCATATAATGTTTTCTTTTTGAGAATGCTGAGAGCAAAGAGAAAATGGCCCTTTTCAAAAGGCAATGTGGTTTTTGTCAGCATTGTGGCTCAAATTCGATATAATGCAGTTAATTTCCTCTTTGCTAATGCATAAACTTAGAGAAAGTAATTCTGAGCATCACCTGATCAAGTTTCAGGCAGAGCTTTGTGCATATTGCTTACGTCTATGCATCCAGATTAAATCCCTACGTTTTGCTGCAAAGTTTCGGGGTCCAAGGCACGATCTGGTGCCATGTGAGAAGGATACAAAAAGGGATCTTTCTCCAAAGGCGATGTAAGCAGCAGTTGAAGATAATCTCACAGTTTGAGCAGCCTGTTTGGTTTTTTTTTTAGTGAAATAGAAAATTATGGCTTTGCCACAAATGATACTTTGTTTCAGTAGTTTGTCTACTTTGGTGATGTTTTTGACGGATAAAGTTTTCTGAAGTTTAGGGCTGCCAAACTTCAGGTACCTGCAGAGTATCAGACACCCTGATAGGCTGGTCTGGGATTAGGGGGATGCAAATTCCGAATCGAGCATAACAGGGAACTGAGCCTGGGACATGCCAAATCTGTGTGAGTCCTTGAAGCAGCTGGCTCTTTTGAATACGAGTCCTTTGTTAGTATTTCTTGTCAGAGTTGGTCTGCCTTGGATGTCTGCAAGTCCCTGGTTTATGAGGCCTGGATTTATTTTTCTATGGTAGAGCATCCAGCTGGGACATGGGAGCCTGGCAGTGGCCCCTTGGCCGCTTGGTCCCCTCTCATGTACAGCTGTGATAGATCAGAGCTGGGAAAACTCTGATTTAAGTGACTGGAACACCTTTTGCTGCATTTCTTGTGCATGGATCACCCTGGGGAATTCAGACCTTCAAGAAGATGATGATGGACCCTCCTTTGGTGGCAGCTCTGCGAAGTTTCTCAGCCTGTTTTCTGCAGAAGAGTTTCCAGATCACTAGATTTCTGCTAAAAGGCGGTGATATCTTTTTGCTAGAGCTAAGCAGTTGCAGGAAAAAATGCTGTGCTTGGAGGAGAATCAAATACCATTCTAATAGCTAATTAAAAATAAATGGTGTTTTGCTTTCATCAGTGTTTCACCTTTAGAAAGACACTGAGCCCTTAACCAGGTCACTGTTTCCAACCTTTATACTAAATGATGCAATCCTGTGTTGTCTAAGAAATTAAATACATGACCTGTTCATTTGTTTCTGTCAGCTCAGTTAGGAAAAAAAAAAAAAAAACAACCCTCTGTAGATGTATTGCATCTTCACTAAGAATTTTCTTACCTAGGTGTAGACCTCACCTAAAGTCATGATACATACCTTTAAAACTAGGAAGTTAATACAGTTTCTGTTACAAACTGGACATAAGCTCTTTGTAGTAGTTTTGTAGAACCTGGTCAGTGGAAGGAAAATTCTCTGCATCAGTTAATTTCTGGTCTAGTTACATCCTAATTTCATTGCTCTGAAGCACTTAAATACCATTACCTGTCTCACTGTACTTATTCAGGGCTTTTAACTAAGCACTTTAAAATAAAGTAGTGTAAGTATTCCCCTTGGTGTGCTTAATCCAACAAATGTTGCTGACAAGTTTGTTTCCTTGTGTTTTGTTGCCTGTCCGCTTCCTACCTAATAGATGACACGTGGGACAGGCCATTTCCATCCCCAAGCTGATGACTTCTTAGCTCACAGAAATCCTCATCCAGGAGCGAAGATTAGAAGCAGTATGCTAGCACAAACTTAATGAGATATCTGAACAGATTTTTTTATTTTCTGACTTTATCTTCAGAGCCTCATTTTGAAAATCATTAAGTGAGATGAAACCTCATATTTATTCTTCCCACGACTCAGAGGGAATAATAAAAATTCATACTAAAAATTATTAGTCCCATTCAATATTGCTAATGCATCAGCTGAATGCCAGTCCAAACTTTCTTTCTTTATATATATATATATATATATATATAAAATGGTATCTCTGCTTGCTTGTCAATATTGCTGGAGCATTTCCATTTAACAACTCTTCTGCTGCTTCAGACACCTTAACACTCATCGAGTTTTGACCCGCTCGCTTTCTGCTGAGTGCCGTTGTTTTTGAGGCCTTGCTTGTATGTGTGGAAAAGTTGTGTGTTGGAAGCGTGAGCCTCCCTAGACTCAGTAATGCATCTTGTGGCATTGATGACAGTTTTCCTACCATTGCTTTTGCCATTTCCGTTCTCCCGGGTTCCTCCCATGTCCAGAAGCAGAAGTTCTGGAACCCTTTAAGTGATATTACTGATACTCCTGAGAGCTCTTCCCTCAGGAGACCCTCGGGAAGATCCTGTAGCTCTTTGCAGGAGAAGTGGAACTTTCCAAACTGCCTGTGTGTGTCTGACCATTCTGATAATGAGCTTTTCTTTCTTCTCTGGAGCTGAAGAGGCCTTCAGATTTGCTTTGGAGAGGGCTGATTCTCTCTTCCATTTGGCAGCAGTGCCAAGGGCAATGGCTGATCCCAAGGGGACTGTTTGGAAAGGACTGGCCACTGCGGAGCTGTATTCTGGCAAGGATTTAGTGACATTTCAGCTACTTGTGTCTTGTGGAAACCAAAGGCACACTTTTTTTCTCACTTCCTAAGTTTGCAGATGGGTAAGGACTGTAGATAGCTTAGTAGAACTCCTGTTCAGAAAAAATCAGTCATGAAAAGTCTGTTTCTGAAATGAAATGGGCAGACTTGCCCCATCCCCAAAGGGCACTTGTTCTTCTGGACCAGCAGAGGCTACTTTTGATGTTCTTTCTGGAGTGATCAATACGGAGCAGATATGTTCTCCCATCACTAGTGGGTATTTATGAGCTGGGAAAGAGAAATTATGGGTTAAACAGATGGTGTTCACTCCCACTTCCTTTAAGGGCAAAAGCCGGAAGGGTTTTACAAAAGGCATAATAAGCCTGTCAGGGTGGAATCTGGGAAACATGACAGCCTACAGATTGTCCTTCAACAATACTGTCCTTGTTTCAACAATTCAAGTGGTTTACCTGTGTTTGGAAAGCATCAGTAGATTCTTGAGGTTGTTATAAAAAGCAACTAAAGTTATTGATCATGACTTGTCTGCTTCTCTTGCCTGCTGAAACTCACTGACATGGCAGTAACACCTGAAGCAGGACAAGCTAAATAGTGTGTTGGAAAGGCCTGGTTTTAACTCTTAAGCTCCCAGCTATCAGCAGGGACTTATGGAGTACTGGCTCATTGAATGACATTTTGCAAATGTTTGTTTTGCTATTCCTAATTAGTATTAGCATATTATTGGCAGTCAGCTCTCAGTAACATTTGGAGCGTGATCACATAACTTCTCTTTGGTGTTTTGTTGTGCATCATGTATGGGAGATCTGCCAGGAAAATCAGCGGTCCGAATTGAGAGCCAGTGTCTAATGTCTGCCTTTCATTAGCTCAACCTGATAATTTCTCTGGGTGTTATTTTTTTTCTGATGTCATTTAGTCAAGTCCATCCAACAGAGGTGTAAAGCCAACTTGTAACACTGCCAGTAGAAGCACTGGGTTACTGGGCTGATGGGCACAGTTTCTGTATAAGCATGTAATACAGACAGCATTCAGTACTGTTTTATCAGTGCTCACGGGTTTCATTACAAAACGTTGCCCTGCTTTATTTTAAAGCATTCTATCCCAGATCTGAGAAAAAGACCTTGTGGGACTAACATATGGAAAGTTGGCAGTGTCATCCCTGTCAATTTGGTGTTAAACCTTGGCATGTACTCTGTGTGCATGTATGTGTAAGCAAGGTAAATCAGAAAATCCTCTGTTCTTTTGAGGAAAGGTTAGCAATTTTTGGACACTTTACTATGTCTTGTGATGCTCAGTGTGTTCAGAAACAACTTGGGAAAAAAGGGTATAGCATTAAAGTGATGAAGCTGGTTGATGTATGCAGTTATTTGGGTTTGCAAGGACGAAGGCTTGACTGTTGGTCTACAGAATGATCTTATAAAACTGAGTGAATGGGCATTAAAATGGCAGATAAAATTCAGTGTCGACAAGACCAAAATGACACACTGTGAAAAATCAATGCTATATATGCAATGATGGCCTCTGAGTCAACCATTGCTGTCAAGCAGTAGTCTTGTAGCTATGAAAGATAATTGCTTGAAAATATCAACTCAGAGCTGACAAGTGACAGGAGGAGTTGGGTATTATGAGGAAAGAAGTTGAGAACAACACAGGATTGTGCTACACCTTGAGAAGAACATGCAGGTTTTGTCCCCTGATCTCAGAAACAATTTTGGAGAGCTAGGAAAGTTACAGAGAAAGACAGCAGAAACGAGAGACGTGCATGGGATTCTGAATAAGGAATGGCTTACAAAGTATTTCTGGAAAATTTTGTGGAATATATAGGAGAGATGTGTAATCCTGATCAGTTTAAGGGTGGATACAGATGCTCCTTATTGTTTCTTTCACTGAAAGAAGGGGTCTGTCAAATGGAGCTGGTAGTGGCACTAGATTCAGCCAAACCAAGTAAGAGAAGTGGCTTCATACAGTGCACAGAACTTCTGAATTTCTTGCCAAAGGATGTTGTGGATGCAAGAAGTTCGCAAGGGTTGGTGAGACTGGATGAGCATTTGAAAAAGACATCCTTTGATTTTTACCGAGCTGAGGAAATGACTCCAAGTCAGGAAGAACACCAAACCAAAATCAGCTGGTGGCTGAGGAACTATTTGGGGGAATGTATCTTTTGCTGTTTTCTAAATCCTACTAGTGTACCTCTTGAATAAATTAATTTCATAATTTCACATATGAGAAATGTACATATTGGGAAAGATTCAGCTTCTGTTTTTTGATCTGAAAAAACAGGCTGAATACCAGGGAGAATAGTTGTTAAAGGAAATTTGGCAAGGACAAAATGTTCCGAGGGACATGGAGGAACTCAGGGTGGCCACTGCAGGGTCTATATGCACATGTAGATGGCACATGGAACTTCTTCCAACAGATTTCTCCATAGCCAGAGAAGTCCTCACACAGTAGGAGAGCTCCTGTTTTTTGTTGTGATGGAAAAACCTGAGGAAACATAGTAGATTAAGTGCCTAGATTTCAATTCTAGACCCGGTTCTTCAAATCCTCTTCATCAGTGATCTAATTTTGTTAGCTCTAGATTTTTTAGGTCTCTTTGTCTGACCTGTGAAAAGAGGCTGTGTTATGAGAAACGTAGATTAAAGACCTCATTCATCATTAATATAGCCAGCATATGGGCAGCAGCTGCAAATGTAGCAGTGATGTAGAAGGGTGTCCCATTAATTTCTGCTGCGGATTCAGTATCTGTCGTTAAATCAGAGTTACAACATGTTTATGTAGAACAAGAAAACTCTGCAGTGTAGTGTTCAGAACAGACTTTATTGTCTTGCCTGTTTGTTGAACTCATTATTTGGTGTGTCAGTGGATCAAGGCCCAAACCTCACTAGAAATAGAGCAAAAAGTGCAAGAAGAAT
Organism: Pampusana beccarii; assembly: GCA_013399365.1. NCBI lineage: Eukaryota > Metazoa > Chordata > Aves > Columbiformes > Columbidae > Pampusana > Pampusana beccarii. The sequence goes on from VWYH01009160.1 coordinate 173,415, forward strand.
TAAGAAAAGCAGTGCTTTCTAGTCCTGGCCTAAGTGATCCTCCCCAGTTATAGCTCAGTAATGAGTTTATTAAAAAAAGATGGATGAGAGCAGTAAGTGGTGAGATGGCAATTGTTTTTCAGAACTGGCCTTAGCTAAATGTAATTTGAATAACATAACATTAACTTGGAGAATTTAATTTCGGTTGGGATAATCATGATTTGAGCATTCCATGCTGTCTTAATTCAAGATACTAATATATTCCATATTCTCTTAGAGGCTTTGGAAATAAAGTTTTGCTAACAGATGTGCAACAGATTGAGTTAGGAACAATCTAAGTAGTCAAAAGAGCTGCTTTGCTTGTAATTTATAACAGGCATATAGTTTCAAATTTGAAAATGTATAAGACTGTCTGACTTCTAATGCTTGTGATTCACAGGCAGTTACCACCACTTCCCATTAATGGAAAGTTATTATGATTTACATAATGCTAATATCTATTCATTATTCAAATCCTTAATTATGTGTTCAGCCGTGTGGTGCAGTAAAATAATAATAGGATAATAAATGCAGAAAGTAATGATTCTTTCAAGCAAGTTGGAAGTCAGATGTCCATTATATTAAAAGAAAAAAAGATAAAAATCACAGTTGTATCACATCTTGTTGTCCTATGATGGGTATTGGAAAAGGGAGGGTTTTTGTTAGTGTTGCATTAAGATTTGGATCCTGGTTCTACTGCTGACTTTTGCAATATAGCTTCAGATCTCCATTTTGTGTCTCCTATTATATTTGATATGAAAACTTTCTCAATCCCATATGAAAACTGCATGTTTCTCAGAAAATCAAATCCTAACTTGTTCTTCCCCTGTTAGAACTGCTTACTTATTTTAATCTTAGTTCATAGCTATGCTGAATTTTCATAACAGCTGGAGCTTGAAAAATTGAATTGTATTCATCCTAGGTATATTTTATGATATCAGAGTTGAACTGGACATTGTTGGTTTGTTGTAGGTGGTGTGTTGTGTTTTGGTTTTATTCTTTTTTGTGTGCATGTGTGTGTGGTTTGTTGTTTTGGGTTGTTTTGGTTTTTTTTTTGCAAGCAAGAATATTTCTGAGAATGATTGCTGGAATATTGATCTTATTGATCTCATGCTAGATTAGTACAGAGGTGCTCTTTCAGTATAAGAAACAGGAGGCAGGAAATTGGACGGTGGAAGAAGAGTTCTCTTAGTTGAAAAGGAGATAGCTCAAGAGTTGCCTGTCAGTATTCAACACTTCCACTTAACTCCAAAACATAATAATTAGAAGTCTGTGCTTGTCAAATATTAACGTTTGTCATCCTGTCCTCACACACAAAACTACCATTGCAGTTAAGTAGATGAATAGCTTCCAGGTTGTTAATGATACACAAAAGGGCTGTGCAACCCGTACTGCGTTTAAAATTCGAGAGTCGGCTCTGTCACTAGTGTCAAATGGATAACAGCTGTTGGCATTCCTGAAATGGCATAATTACCTTCTTCTCTTGCTGCACAACTGAGAAAGATGGGTATTTGCCATTTTGCCTGTTGGTCAGGCAGTTACTTCTATCGACCTTGTCTAAACTGGTAGTTGCTGCTGGGGCTGGTTCCTCTCCGGTTCTGGAATAATACATGTTGTACTGGGAAGTAGGGGAAGGTCTTAGCACATCCTTTTGGTACCTGAGTACGGTCTCCTGTCCAGGTTGTTGCTCTCTTGAGGATTCTTCTGTGGGCATTGAGCAGCACAAGAGAAGATGAGGCTTTGCTAGGTCATTCGGAAGAACAAAGTTTCACAAAACTAATTTGCATGGGGAGCCCCAAGGAGACAAGAAAGTTTTGGTGTTCAGTGGGAGGGCTTACCTCTGAAGGCTGTCTTTATATGAAACGTTTAATCTGGGCAAGGACATTTGATTATTTGCATGCAAGGAATGCTTGCTTTGGTATGGTGTGATTTGGAAGCATGTGCAGAGGAGGAAGGAGCATGTCTGTCACAGGATTAGCTGGCACTGCTGGCTGGTGCCATCAGATGTGTTCATACTTTGCTGTTAATCTCAGTGAGTCTGGATTAGGTCTCAAGATACAGGGATGGGTCACTTGAGTTTGATTTGCACAAATCGGTGCAGCATTACAGTAAACTGCAGCAGTGAACATCCTGGGGACAATCTCTTTGGCTCCAGATAAGAAAACAAGGTACAACATTTGACCCCATCTCCTGGCTGCTTCTGGCCCCTCCGTTGCAAATGGGATCTTACTCCCAGGTGCTAATTCCTGGCAGATAGAGAGAGAGCAGTCGGGGCATGACTTTCCTGAGACCCTGCAGAGTTTGGGAAAGTCCTTGCCTCACAATCCTTTTACACCCCTAATGCCATTAGCTGCCATTTGTTCCACTTGGATGGAGATTGTGGCCACCAAAACCCATGTATGAGGCAGAATTCTCAGATCACCATGTATCTGCAAATGAGTGTCAGCTGGAAGCTCCAGTAGAGTTAGTTTTGCAATGGTTTCTTGAATGTGGCTTCAGCATCACAACTAAATCTCGCCTTACTCATTTTTAGATGCTAATCCACTGATTTACTGTACGTAATCGTATTCTGTACATGGTGTGTGCCCCAAACAGCAGCAATGCAGAGACTGTGTTTTGGCCTGTATTTCTTTCAAAGTTAGAAGAGTATATTGCTTTTTCTAGAGCTGAGTTTCTGGGTGCCGTTGTCTTGTTAACAGCGTTGGTGGTGCTGAATGGGGTTACACCATCCCTGGAAGTTTTTGAGAGTGTGATAGGTAAAGAGGAACTGAAATGGATATGGATTTAGCTTGTTTTACCTTAGTGAAAGAGGTAGAAAGACATCTCTAGAAATCTCTCCCAGTCTGACACCTTTATGGGTCTGTGCTTCTGATAGGGCTGCATGAATAAGCTGTGAATTCACCCTAAAGCTGACTGGCAAGTACAGGATAAAGAACATACGCGATGGGTGTGCAGTGCCTCTGTACAATGGATAATGCAGGTGTGCCGTAGTTGAGAGGCGGCTGAATGCTGCAGCAGAACCCCCTAATTTCCCGTGATTTATCTTTTTTGTGCCATGACTGGTATGTATTACATCTTTTTTGGAGTTGTCTCAGTCCTCTGGAGAAATAGATGCTATAGACAGTGTCCATTGGTTTGTTCACATCTTGGTAGGAAACTAAAAGCGCTGGGCAATTCTCACTAGAAAATTATCCAGGAGTCTGTAAGCTTGCCTGCTAAAAATGGGGCTTTACAGTGAGAAAAAGGGGAACAAAGACTACCTTACTGCTCTGTCTTCTGTGAAGGTGAAAAAACCCTGTGTACGTATCCCTGCTGAAGTCTCATTAGAGAAGACTGCTTACAACTGGCTTGGCCACAGCAAATTTCCAGTGTACTTGCACATAACCCTCTCCTTTATTTTGGCTGCACTGGCTGCCAGCGAGCTTGACAGCAAATATAATGACTGATATTTCTATTTTATTCAAACATTTTATGTTTGCTCCAATCAGCTGTTGAGGAATGGATTAAGATTCAAGCACCACAGGATTGCTTGGATGGAAATAGGAGTTCAATAAATGTCATCTTTTGTGGCACTAAATTGACTGTTTAAATGCCTTTGCTTCAGCCCTTCATTGAACCTTGGTTTCTGCTGATTGAAACCTTTGCTAAGGACTTGGTGCAGAGAACGTACGTAGTGGCTAAAACTTTGCCTAGGGTGATTTAGAAGCCTGTGTCCTATTTGGAAAAGTGATTTTGATACCAAGTGCTCTGAAGTCCTGATGTCCTTCATGGAGACTTGAGGTGCCTTATGTCACAGAAGTAGTCTCCTAATATGTTCAGGTGCTGAAGGCAAAACTTCACAGCAATTCAGGAATCGGAGCCTCTAAAATGTCATTAGGAAAAGCTTCCTGCTATATGCAAGCACCAAAGGTGTTGCCTCTTCAAGTGGAGGCTTTTTTTTACCCTAAGGCCTTTGGGGAAGTAGAGCTGGGACTAACATCCAGGACTCACCCACTTCAATAACTGCCATTGCTTCACACTTCTCTTTTAGAATCTTTCTGACTTCCCTTAGGGTTTCATGTGCAGAGCACTTGGTAGGCGATTGGGGAGCTAATCAATTCTTCCTCAGCTTGAGGGGGATTTAAAAATCCCTGGTTTTGCCATTCTGGAAAATGCTTGATGAATAAACTATTCTGTCTGAGGATTTCATCTTCTGTGAAAGAAGTTTGAAATACTCTCAACCTAAGCCCAGCCCACTCAAAATATTTCCCCCAATTTTTTGTATTGTTTTGGGGGAGTCCACCTCAAACATATTGACAGATCAGTTCTTTGTCCCAGCTTCCCCACAAATTTCTGCATTCCTTTTTCCCCTCTATTCCATTTACCACAGTGAACTTTTTAGAAGTTGAGGGCAGAGGATTCTTGGCTTTGCCCTGAGGTATCATGCCTGTTCCGCTGCAGCATAAGATGATTTTTAAGGTCATTTCACCATGATGCTGTGGCCTGCATTCTGCTCTAGGCTTAAAGATAGGGCATAAATAGTGAAGTTCATTTGCAACACTTTTAAAGTTTACAGGGTACTTTACCTTGTGAATGAGAGAAAAGGATGCTAATGCTGCTGGCTGCAGATGTCAAAGAGGAGCTCCCTTTTCATAAGGAGATATGACCTTCCCTAGAGTTAGCCCCAAAGAGGAATTTTTATCATTTGTGCTTAATTTTTCACAGCTATTTACTGCAGCAGTGGAGAAAATGAGAAGGGGTTGACTTAATGGAATACTTCCCTGTGTCTCAGCTCTTGAGTTGTGGAAAAGAAAAATATGTTGAGCCTCTATCATATACTGTGGTTAGTCTGAGAATGTAAGTCTTTCCATGAATATCTTGATCCTTTACTTTTCCCCTGAGCTCTAAGGCTGATACTTTTGAGCTATGTAGACCCTGCTGCTTAAGTCCTCTGTGCCAATGTAATAAATTTGACGTAGGTGCTTTGAGGTAAGCAGAGTGTAGCAGTGCGTTATCTCTTACTGGGGTGCCTGTGGAGGATTGGGCAGCGAGCTGAGCCTTATCCCATCCATTGCTGCACACTTAACTGGGAGTGCTTTAGCTATTATAGCAGTGGGAATGCTTCTGCATCACTCCTCTCATCTATTATTAACAGAGAAACAGGACATGGAAAGCAATTCAAATCTCTGGCCTCTCCAGAGGGTGATTTAGCACACCTTTTCCTCTTTTTCTCTGCATTGAGTCTCATTTAAGTGTTTTTAATTAAGCAGCTGAAGTTTGATGTGATAAGCACAGGTTTGAGTGTCCTCCCTTTTCATGGGACCTCTGCATAGACTGCTTACACAAACAGCCCTTGCGCTCCTAGTGCCTTCCATGCAACATCTGGCAGAGGCTTGTGCCCTTCCCTCCCAAGTCCTAGTCTCTGCTCTCAGGCTTATATTTCTTGCGAATTATATTTTCTACTGAGCAGTGCTTGTTTTACTTGTTGGCACAGGGATTGTTCAAAATTGCCTAAAAATATTTGGCACCCTGATGATCAGAATTTGTAAAGAGATTACTGCTTCCTCAGACAAGCTGCTGTTAGATCACTTCCCAAGACCTCGCACAGTATTCACAGAACATAGCGAAGTCAGGGCAGCCAACTGGAATAACAGAACTGCCTGGATGAATAATCCCTTCCACTGGCAAATCTGAAACTCCCATCAGGATTAGAGTCTTTTATCAAAGCACTGAGAAGGGAAGCATATTGCGTGTAGTGGAGAAGCAGAAGTAGGAACTTAAAGCAAAGAAAAATTTTGGCCAGGATTATTGCAAACCCTTATTTTGTGAATATTTTTAGCAAGTGAAATGATGTTGCCTCCCCCACAAGCTCCTCTTGCTGTTCTGTCTGGGATCCAGGAGCAGAGCCAGTGGGATTGACAGTTGGCTACTGTAAGATGCTGCCTGCTTGGTTTACTGCAGAATATCAGCAACAAAACCATCCTCCACCCATTCCTTGTCATTCATTACTTACTGATAGGTCAGTTCTTGGAGATCAGGCTACAGAACTTAAATAGGGCTGTGGAATAAGCAGGCATGAGTTGAAGAAAGCAAGCATAGTTTGTTCTTCTGCCTAAATTGACTTTTTGGGTGCCTCTGTGACAATGTACCTTTGAGAAAAATTGAATAGCACTTAAAATCCAACCAAGTTAAAATGTGGAAGAACTGGATCATCATTCACATTACTCAAAGCTATGTCTGAAAGAGGTTGTCAAAAGCTCCTGTGCAAGCTAATAAAACACAGTGATGGGGTTAATACAATGAAAGCAGTGAGTAAATGTTGGAAAATGTAGCAGGATGTATTTTTAGGGTGAGAAATGGACTGCAGTACATGTTGGAAGGCTTAATTTGAGGTTCTATATTAATCATAATCACCTGAAGATGGACCTTGTTCATTTTCTCTAATGAGAGTTGCCTAGATGGTAGGCTTTTAAGTCCTTATTTAGGTGCTTAAATATATAATATGATAATTGGTGGAAAATTGGAGAAGATGCAGGAAACAACCATAAAAATGGACTGAGGGCTGAAGAAAATGCATGGTAGTGAGAGATTCAAATAACTCCATCTATTCATCTTATAAAAAGACTGGGAGGTGACCAGGTTGGAGTCAAAGGACCTTTATGGGAAGAAGAAACCAGGCAGTAAGAGGACTCTCTAATCTCATAGAATTGATCTCAATAATATCTACATCATGTCTTCCCCAGACCATTAAGTGGTAGAATTGCAGCTGACAGGGAATTTCCTAATGAGATGATTTTGAATTGAAACCAGAAAGTACCAGTTTTGAAAATGATGGGGAAAGTTTCTCAAACTTTGAATAGAGTTTGAAGCCAAAACTACTGAGTCTTTAGGAAGAAGTAAGGTAATTGTGTGGAGTGTGGAAAGTGAAGTTACGCTGTCAGAGAACATGATTCATAGGAGTTTTCTTACTGCCTTATGGAAGGGAGTGTGTCATCAGCTGGGCTACCTGCTGCTCTGGGAAGTAGCTCTTTTTTCCCCTCTTTCCCTTTTACTTCCCCACCCCCGCCCTACGCTCTCAGGACCTTTTTTGCAAAACAGGTTTTCTCAAAACAAAAGCACCCTTTCAAAAATATCCTTGCTGTCCAGATACAGGATAGAAGATTCCTCAGTTCGAGAGGGTCCCAAGACTTTCACTACAATGTAAATAAGGCGTATTTTCTTTGTAAATAAAATATTGATTGATCTAACAGGAATGATTTGGGTGTATATTACATATCAGCTCCAACTAAGAGCAGAATGTCCATTGACAGCAGAAATAAAAATTACATAGTATTTATATAAAAAAGAAAGGTGCAATATTATGTGAAGAGTAAAGACCACCCTTGGGAGAAGACTGTCAGCAAGTCTGGTTATTTAATGTATAAAACACTGCATGCAAAACAGAACAGATTTGAATCTAAATACCAACTTAATGTCATTTCAGGAGGGCTTTGAGTAATAAGTCTTGGCATCTGTAAGCTAACAGCTACCATGGGATGATTTTTTTAATGAGAATTTATGAATTATGAATTTTCTCTTTTGATACTATGAGTTAGAAGAGATTAATGCTGTTTCTTACTACAGTAAACAAATAATATTTCTTTAACTTCACACGTTCTGCTGATACATTGTAACTTTCTTCTCCCAGCGGAAAGATGCCCCAAAAGGAAATGTTGTTTGTTTAGAGTACTCCAAAATAAAGGAACGCTGTGCTGTGTTTATAGTTGTGTTCTTGAAACCATGTGCATTAAAACACAGTGAATACCTAGGTTTTTGCCATGTACCTGGTGAAGCTAAAGTAGCTGTGAAAAGTCCTGTTGGGTTTGTTCAGCTTGTACAAAGTAATTTTGTCTATCCAATTGCTGAGTTTTCTGTGTTTTCCCTGTATAATCCCTTTGTTGCACATATTTCCATTTTATAGCATCTGCAACCCTTGCTGCTGAAAAATCTGTAAAACCAAGTTCCTAATGCACTAAGTTCCTTGGGTCTCTGAGGTGTTTTGGGAAAAGGTTTGGTCTAATTGCTACATGTCAGTTTGCATCTTTGACGTTGTCTGGGAGACCTCAGCACCTCTTTCAAAAGAGTGTTAGTAAGGAATATTACCGCCTTGGCAAATCTGGCTTTACCACAGCAATGTGTTTTCCTCCAAAGTGCCGCTTCGAAGCATGCTGTTTAAATTACTCATGATTAAGGTGTATATAAGGAACAGAGCATGAGGCAGTGTAAATGGGTTCAAATCCACTGCCTTTGTAAATGTGTCTGTTTATCTTAAATAAGAATCTAGCTCGTGGTTTGTAGAGAACAATAGGATAGTTTCTTGTTTGCTATTTATTTTCACAGCAAAACAGTTCTGGGAAGTATTCAGCAATAAATACCCTTTGCATCATCATAACTTCTGCATTTTGAATATGTGTTAAAATAAACTTGCTCTGAGATCACGGAACAGTTTAAAGAGTTTTGTGAGTGAAGTGAAATCTGTGGAGCTTTTTTTTTTTTCAAATTAGACTCCAATTTTACTTAATAAATAATATACTAAAAAGAGGACGAGTGCTTGGGGTCTAGTCCTACGAGAATCATCTCTGGCATTTTTCCTTCCTTGATTAAGCTTTCTTTTGCTTTCTCATATACACTTTGAAATAATTTAAAGATTATTTCTCTTGGCATTGATGATTTTTTTTTTCTCTTTCTCTCCTTGGGAGTGTAGCTTAAAGATGTGGCAGGAAATTTTCTTCATGCATTAGCAACACCCAGTTGCCTGTAGCCTCTTCTTTTATTCTCATCTTGCTGTGGAAAGCTGCTGGTTTCATTTTGGTTGCTTCTAAGTAGCCTTCCTTCTGAATGTCCAAACTCATCTCCTATCAAAGTTTGTCAGCTTTTCTTTAAAGTAGTTGTCTCTGGAATTTCAGTGTTATTACAAAAAAAAAAGTTCCAATAAAACATTTTCAAATATCTTTGAACAATAGTTTAGTAAAAATGTCCTAAAGGGAGGCCAGATCTTATTTTCCTTCTCTGTTGTCTATATTTATGTCCTTTGCCTGATCAGAACACGCTAAATGTTAAGAACAAATGCTGGTAGTGCCAATGCCTGTATTACAGTGAGCATTTAGTGAAATACTTAAAAATAGTCTACAAGGCTTTTATGAGAAAGGATTTTTTTTTTTTTTTCCCCCACCGCTTAAATATCATGTTTTCCTGCATTCTCTTCTGGAAGGGGTTTCCTTGGACTGGCCTTTTGTGACCTCTGATAACATCCCATCCCTAAGATGCACAGACTCCTCTGTCTGCGCTGTCTCAAGCTGCCCTGCATGTGCTCAGGATGGTACGTTTATTAATATAAGTAACACTGTGCCTTAGTCTGGGGCAGGTTGTGGTGTAACAGTTGAGCATGGAGACTGTTTATTTTAGTGTGAGAAAATGACCCTGCAACGACAACGGGGTAAATTTGCCTCCACTTGAGGTAGCACTGCTTCTAATAATCTGTACTCAGAGTTCACAGCTTTTTAAAACCAAAAGCAGCTTGAGTTTTCAAAGCTTAATACATTAATATGTCCATGGCTTTCTATTCAGTCCCACCTTCTTTGAATTCACAAACGAGTAGCCAAATTACATTCTGGTTTTGTGTGGTGAGAGAAAGGGAAGTCAACAGCTATTTGTTTAGGGCTAGTGGAGGCTGCCTGTATATGTTTTATTTCTTTGCTGGTGGGCAATTATCTTTATTGCACAAGGCTTCTCTCCAACTGCGAGACACAATCCAAGCAGGGAAAATGGGATATGATTCCTTGTGGTGTGTCGGCTGTTTGCTTCCTTTCCAGTAGTGTGCTGTTTTCTGTGAAGAATTCTGTATTCATGCAGACCTGTTTTTAACACTAAACCAAAGCTGCATGTTCTTTAAGCTCCTTTCTTCATAAGCCAATTTAACTATTTTGATTGTTGGCAGTTGCACATTGTATATTTGGAACACATCTAACCCATTAGAGTAGTGGCATTGCTGAGGGGTGTCTGGAGGAACTCGGAGCAGTCTTTTCTTGAAATCTGAAGCTTTTGAAGTATACTGGGAAGCTTCATAATAAAGTATTTGAATATAACAGGACTTTTAGTGTGCATTTACTCATATTATAGCTTCTCTGATTTCCAAATGCTGGTGATAGTTCAAGGCATAAAGCCAAGTTTATAAAAGCACTTATTTGGCTTTTCAGAGATTCAGTAAGACTTGATGTAAGGCTACAGGGATCAGTCAGTTTAGGGACAGCAGGGAATAAATTCTATGAGTGTAACCCACAAGAAACAGTGAATATTTTGAATGTGCTTTATTAATGTATGCTTTTAATCAACTTCAGTGAATTTAGCCAAATGCTTCATTTCTACGGATTGAGGTGCATGGAACATTATGGTTACGAAGTCTTTAGCAGCAGGTAGAAAACAGAAAACAGGCAACAACACTACGAGCTCAGGTCTATTTGCATTCCATCTCAAGCTCTGAATATCTGAACATCTGATCTATCCCATGACATTACTATCAGCTGCTGAGCAAGTCATACTGTATTTTTAATGAATCTGATATTGTACATGTACATAAATGATACTAAAAAACCAAAAATGCTACTTGGGGAGAGATTTTGTTTGGTTAACACACAAAGTGGACAGCCTCTTGTTTGTATGGGCCATTGGCACAGTATACGTTGTTTTGGGGTTTTTTTCTTTATTTATGGAAGTACTACTTTTGTCCCTCTGTAAGGTGGTGTTTTGGGTCCTTATCTTGTAAAATATGAAAGTGGCAGAGGTACATAATGAAGCAGGAGGAATGTGTTGATAGCAGAAGGTGAGATGAACTGGATACAAACTTGTTAATGGGAAGATACTGATATTCTGAGAAAAGTTGAAAAATAAGGGTGAGAAATTTAAAGCTCCTTTCACGTTATGTAGTAACTTGTAAATATGATGGAATTTCCTTTTTAAAGGCTCATATAGTCTTTCCAACCCAAGGCTTATAAAGATGGCACAGGAAGTTCCTAACTTTAGGGCAGTTAGTCTAGACTTAGGACAAGACTTGTGTACAATTAATGGGATTGCTCTGAGTAAGACGAGTGTGCCTTTGATATTAGAATTCTAAAATGCTTTGTGTTTATGAACTGTAAAAAATTACTGAGATATTTAAAGTATGAGAAGTATGATGTATGTTTTTGTCTCTTGGAAATGTGTTGTTGAGGAACTGGAATGATTTGGTTTTAACAGCATTTTATTTTTTTTTTTTAGCTGAAATACGGGATTTAAGCTTCACTGTGACAGGATCGTTTGGGGTACAGCAGAGCACTTGTACTTGGTTGCACTGCCACATGCTTTCCTCATTGGTTGTTCTCTATTTCAGAATGTCTTTGCACAGGTCTTACAGAGAATGTAGGGTGACCTTGGCACTACCTCCAGATTTTGAATTAAAGCTGATTTAAGATACCAGTGGTTTCCAGAGGACTTACTTTTAAACTTATGTGATTTGTTGGTGTTTTTCTCTAGATGTCAGGCAAGGCAATAACTTTTAATTTTTGAAAACATTTTTTGTAAATTTTTTTTGTTTGTTTTATCTGCTAGGAAAAAGGTAAAACCAGAAAAATTTGAAAAGTCATTAGGCTGGGATCATTTTAATACCAAGCTTGATCAGTGTTTTCTCCCTGTACTTTCATTAAGTACACAAGGCCCATTTTCCAACTTAATTATTGTCTAGTGAGGTAGAGACTGTTCTGCAATGTAAAGGATGCAGAATCTTTGCAGTGTAGCATAAGTATCATGTAGGCATTTTTAGGTAAACCCCAGATAATTGCCGGGTCTATTTAAGATCTGCATTTTAAGTGTCATTGTAATAACTGGGGAAGAGGAGAGCAGCCTGAGTTAGCATAACTTTGTGGCAAGGGTGTTCTACCATTGCAGAAAAATCAAGTAAAATAGTCTCACTTGTGTATTGCTGCTATAAGAAGAATACCGTTAGGTGCTGTCATTCATTCAGAAGTGTTTCTGTAATGAGTTCTTTAACAAAGGTTGCAGAAGTGGCTAAAGGAAAATAAAATAACCCTTTGTTCCACTTAGGAAATTGCAGACAGTTACTTCTGTGATGCCGGTGAAACAATAATACTCTTATCAGAAAAGTAAGTCTGTCTCAGACTAGAGGGCTATAAAAAATATAATAAATAAAAACGTTGGGGAGTGTGTAATTTATTATGTGTACCCATACCGCAGGTATATGATGAACCATAATACCAGCTCAGGATTAATTTCAATGGGAGCAAATTCATTACTGCATGTTTTGAAAATGCTGTCTAAATATGATAAGAGTTCAGTGGCTGAATGCCAAAGCAATAGAAAGTTAGAAATGGTATGTGCAAAGGAATAACTTATCTAGCAACACAGTTCCTATCACCCACATCTTTCGATCAGGATGAGGGGTGTGTTCTGAAAAAGATGCCGTTGTCCAGTGTAAAAAAAATGAAAGATTATTGGGTCAGCCCAAGTATTCAAGGCACCAAATTAAGTGGTCATAAATGTATTTGCTATTCTTCCTTTGCTTATCTCCCTTAAACTCCTTTTCTAATATTACAAGTATCAATTTGGCCAGATGCCTTGAAGGAAAAACTTGGTCATCAGTTACTGTGGGGGTTTGTCAGACCTGCATCTGTATGACAGTTCTTGGGACCTACTGTATCACTTGGTGGATGAGTCCTATTTTCTTCCATACCCTCTTGATCAACTCAAATAGATTTCTTGGTCTGAGAGCCCTGTCAGAGCCCCCATGCTGAAAACACCAGCAGATTCCTACTAAAAAGATGCAGTTGGTTCTTTCTTGTTTGAGTGAATACCGTTGAGTAATTTAGTTCATTTTTGTCCTGTTATCAGCAGCATCAAGGGGGATATAATAACCTGACTACTTCCAATTTTGGTATGAAAGAATGGCCTCAAAATTTTAACCTTGTGAAATTAAAAAGCAAGTATGTAGTTTCCATTCAGGGACTCAGGAGATGCCTGATTAACTGTTACTATTATTTTCACTTGATAATAATTTTTACTGTAGCTAAACAGTGGTGCTGACTCTTGAGGCTTCAACTATGATTTCCATTTTCACTGGAATTTAAGCAGAACCTTTGAAACTGCTTTTTGGGAGACAGAGTTTTGCCCAAACTTCTTCTTTTTGGAATGGAAGTCCAGATTTCACCCTGGGTACTGATTAGGTAGGTTGAACCTGAATGTACATTGTGCTGAACCCTGAACCTCCTCAGGCTTTTCAGGGTGGTATTTGCCAGACTTACTTCCCTGGATACTTCTGATTAAGCTGGAATCTAATATTTCTGCACACACATGTTTCATTGAAAATTTCGTGTTCTGCTGCTCGCCCCAAAATTAAAGTTGCAATGGTTTCAAAGCAGTTCTTACTGCAACTAGCTCACAGAAGATCACCTGACAATTTTATCCCGTGTAGTTAGTCGCAGTAGTTTTTGTAGAAGGAACTTCTTAAACTAGGTAGACTTTTCATCCGTTGTGGCTCTAATTCATGACAATAACCAAGTGCTCTCATAAATGGGTTGTTTTATTGGACAGACTATGGCAAAACTGTCACTGTTCAGCTATATTATTCCATTAAGCCAAAACTACTGAAGATGCAAAGCAAGCAAAGCATGAGCTAAGGCAAAGCCATTTAACACTCCACAAGTTTATGTTAATGAAAAGATAAGTACATTCCCTTACATTTGCCACGGTTTAAAAATATCAGTGTTACATTTGATATTAAGGGCCCATTTATAAATATTTTATTGTGGTTCAATAATTGATAAAGTGATTTACAGCCACCTTGATAATACATTAATGCATGCAGAGTACATTATGCTAACCATATTATGCTGAAAATACCTTTTGTAATTGTAGTGGTTTGTCGATGAATCATCTATTAAGCTTTTATTGCCAAAGCCTTTTAATTGTTTCTTTGGTTTGCTATTTGAAATGGCTAACTTGTTTATCTGCAGAATGCCTGGCTTTTTTTTTTTTTTTTTTTAGTACATGTATGATAAAGGTGTTCCTAATAAATGCAAAGTAGCAAGCTGTTACAACCTTTCCACGGTCCAGCATCACAGAGTTGGTTATGCATGAAAACATCTTTGCAAAAAGCCTCCTTCAGGCCCCGTGAATTCTGAAATTGCTCAGTCTCAGCTTCTTCCAAGGTCAAAAGGCCCCCAAAATGACAATCACAACCTGATTTTTTGTCTCTTCATAGTCTTGTCATTGCCCCAGGAGGATAGTATGTGAAACTCATTTCCTCACAAAGTTGTTGGGCAAAAATCATTAACAGAATTAATGATAAACCGAGTTATTATAGGAGTAACTAGATTGTGGACTGGCAAGAGAAAATATTAAACAAAGGAGGCTTTTGGTAGAGTGCAATTTAATTATTTAATTCTCCATTATTGTGTTCAGGCTGAACAGCTTTTTGTAAAGCAAATCTAAAACAATAGCAGCTATTTTTCTCTATCACACTCATTTCAGTTCTTCTTAACCAACCTTAGTCAATACCTTGACAGGAAAAAAAAACAAAATAGAAAAAATGCCTTCACACAAGTCAGAGTGTTTCGTTTTTAATAGTGTTGGGGTAGATTAGTGGGTGGAAAAGTGAGTCTTATGTGGGCTGGATAACGTATGTTCTAGGCCAGGTCTCTGCACTGCAGTGTCTACTGAGAACACTGAGTAAATAAAGTGACAGAACTTTCAGATTTGGCTTTTCTGGCTTTCCAGGAGATCAGCTGGGAGCTGAGCTTGTTTGAAGAGCTGATCCTTTGTAAAGTTTGATCTGGTCTAATTTTAGGCATGCCTGCTGGGAAGCTTGTTTCCTTTGTTAAATTGTTGCATGGCATTAGTTTTCAACTGTGATATTCAGCTTACATTTTCACTTCCATAATATCATCCGTTATTTGCACTGAAAGCCTTTATGTTACATTAAATCTTTCCTTTAGCTATCTGGCATTCCTGCCTTTCAAAGAGTGCTGTGGTTTATCATCTCATGTAATTTTGTCTTTCAAGTTGGAAATGGTCAGTTCTATGAGCATTGTCTTATTTGTGACTTTCCTGGGGCTCTTCAGAGAACTCCTTCAGTTTGAGGCAGCAGAGGTGAATGCTGTGCATACCAAGATGTCCAAAGGGTCACCTGAATGTCCACCTCAGTCACACCTCTGAAAACAAAGCACAAGGGCGTCTTGTCATGTCTGTTTGCAAAGAGTTCTAGAAACTTCTCTTTGATATATGATGCATATACAACTTGTACAACCTGGCGTTGTTGTGAAGCTGCAGTTGCTGATTTTGTAAGGTCAGGAAGATTTCCTCTTATCTCCTAAAGCTGTCGTTAAAATGTTTGTAATTTTACATGTTGGTTTGAGAAATGTGTGCCGTGTGTTTCCAGTAAAGCTAATCTGAAGTGCTTGTTCTAGACACCTCTTGCTGATAGAAGAGTTTTGTGGTTTTTTGGAGATGTGTATTTGACTCTAGATCTGTTTCATCACTGGAATTTGATAGTCTTCAAGGCATACTGGCAATACCTTTCCAGAACGACTTAATGGGAAAGGACAAAAATCCTAGTTTTGAATGGATTTTGGAATGTAAAAGTATGGACATTGGTCAAGTTCCCACAGTTTTAATAGAACACAAAGGAGTAGGTTAACCTAAAATGTTCAGAAGTGCTGGAGCACACTACGACACAGCCTGTGGGAAACTCAGAAATCCTAATACTTGTGTGTTCTGCTGCAAAACGTATTCCTGGCTTTATACTAAGGTTTCAGCTTCTTATTTGTCACTGGAAAAATTAATATAACTCACTTTTATGATTATCAAAGATTCTAGAGGAGCATTTGAGGTATGTAACAAAGATAGTTTGTGTTATATGAATAGGCTTTTTTATCCAGAAAGATGCAGGTCCCCCATAGGTTCTGTGTTATATTTGTCAGTTGTGTGTAGGTGTCCTTGGCACCCAGGTTGTGTTAAGATGATAAACACTCACCTTAAGCAACCTGCATCACCCCACTAAACGACACTAAGACTTAAGTTTCTTCTAGGGCTCTGGGTGCAATATTTTTGGATTAAAACTATCAGTAGATTTCAAGATAGGGAGGAAAAGCAAACTAGAAGCTCTTTGAGGGTGTTAAAATTATATTAGCAGCAACACAGTAGTGTTCAGTTTACAAACGTGTACCTCTGAAGGTGTAAATGAACATCTGGTGCTGGTGCTAATTGCAGTGATCTGAAGTAGGTGACTGTGATTTTGGGAGGGAGAGATTAGCAGGATGCTGCAGTGGTGCTACTGATATCTGAAAGGGGTAATTTTAGAAGTGTTCCTGCTTACATACAAAGATTTTTGTGTCTGTTAATGTTTAAATCAACCAGCTTATTTGTATGCTATGCCTGCTCTCTTACTATTGACATGGCTTTAGTGTTAAAAATCTGCATTGCTGGAGGGACTACTGATTTTGGGTTCCTGGATTTTTCTGACTGGCCAGCCTGAGAAACCATAAAGACAATGATTCCAAATTTCTGAAAACTGAGTGCCCCCTTTAGATCGAGTGCATTTACCATCTGAAGGCTATTCAAATATGACCAAAATAGTTCATTTTTTTAGGTTCTGTGTGATCTGATTCCATCCACCATGTTACCTAGTATCTCAGGCTTCATAATTGTGTATATTTTTTTTGTTATGCGCCGTCTTACTGCAGAACAATTAATTCTACTCTTTAGTGGATAAAGAAGGTCAGGTTAAAATTTCATCAAACACCTCTCTGGTGAAACAAATGTTTGTCTGTCATAAGAACCCAACCCCACACTCCCCTCTGAAGTTGATCTTTTAATGTTAACTGATCCATTATGTGATTCCAAATTTAATTTATGATTTTTATCGTTTTTATAAAATGAAAATATTAGCGAAGATGAGCCAAACTTCAAAAGCTCTCTCTTCTTTGGAGAGACCCTGCAGATTTAAAAGCAGCTGGTATTACTTGGGCATGTTACACTTTGCAGGAGAATTGCATTCATGCCTGAGAGACTGAATAGAACAGTTGTTAAACCGAAGAAGAGGCAAAGCTGAAAGGAGTCTAGTTTTTGGTATCACCATTGGCAAGACTATTTCGAATAAAGAAGGTAAAGGGACTATTGATTTCAAAGTAAACAGATGTGTGGTTGTTGCCTCTACAGCCCTGTATTATTCAAGCAATATTTATGTCCCTTTGAAATACAGCAGGGAGCACAGATTTGATTACTCTGTTGCTGTGGAGACCACAAACACATGTGAAATTTTCACTTCAGTTCTATTCTCAAGGCCATGTGACATCCCTTCAAAGTGAAGGTCTTAGCAAGGGCAGCACCAGTGCAGGAACAAAACCCCGTGGAGGGAGGAATCAGGGCTGATGGCATGTGGAGAGGTAGCAGGACCTGACAGAGGCATCTCATGAAAGATGAAATGGATAAACTGTGGTTTTTCTATCTACCTAGTTCCAGTGAAGCTGCTGAGTGCTGAGGATGGTGGCCTGGTATCCCCAAGTAATATGCACACATGCCCAGGGATGTATACATCTCAGCTGTTAGAAGGAAATAGGTTATTGAACTGGGAATTTGTCTATAAGGGATGCAGTTATCAGGGTGTTTGATGCCAGTGTGAGCTGTGCAAGGACTAACTTGTTACATGTGTGAGCATGACAGACACAGCCTTTATGTCATGTTGTAGTGGAGCTGCTACTTGTAGAATCATAGAATCATTTTGGTTGGAAGAGACCTTCAAGATCATTGAGTCCAACCGTTAACCCAACCCTGGCACCAACCCATGTCCCTGAGACCCTCATCTCAGTGTCTATTCAACCTCTCCAGGGATGGCAACTCCACCACTGCCCTGGGCAGCCTGTTCCAATGCCCAACAACCCTTTCCAGGAAGAAATTGTTCCTGGTACCCAGTCTAAGCCTCAGACAGCGTGACCCAAAAACCACAGGAACCAAAGCACTGGAGACTCCTGTTTAGGGGAGAAAACTGAAATCCAGCCTACAGCTCCAAATCAGGAGCTGACCTACACTCAGTGAACAGAACCCTTGGCTAACCTTCTACACCAGCACAGCATCTGATGATTACTGTTTTGTGGGTTTTGCTTAAGGTGACAGAGTAATTTCAGGACCAACACTATCAGCCTGGAGCTCTATGTTTCTCAGCCCTGACACTGAGGAGCACTAGCTGTAGGTAGGCCTCAGCTGGTGGCATGGGGACAACCCAGGTGTCCCTGCCCTGCTCACCACAGCATTTGGGCACACACCAGCACGGAGACTGGGGGGTGACCGCCTGGCAGGAAGCACTCCCCCTCCCAGGGAAGCCACACCAGCCTTCCTATCTTTGCCAAACTTCTGGGCAGCATGTTCAGGCTTAGCTAGGCCCAAGTCTGATGCAGAGCAAGGTAGGCCTGCTGCCGGGCCTGGCTCTCAACACAGGCTGGACAGGCTCTCCACTCCACCACGCTGCACTCTCTGCATGTGTGTAAGGTCTGAGATAGTAGATTTGAGACAAGAGTCTGTGTGATAACATTCTGACATGCCACCAGTGTCACATGCAGGGACAGATGGAGTTGGGGAATCTCAGGTCATGGCTGAAAAGATAACAGTATAGGGGAAGGGCATCATATCCATTTGAAAACTGGATAAAAATTTGAATGGGTGGAGGTTGTACGGGGAGAGAGCAGATTTGAAAACAGCCAGGCAGTGCTTGAAATTGAGAAAAAAAAAAATCTAAAGCAGTTTTAGAATCGAAGTGGGGGGTAAGCTAAGAAACATAGATGTGTTGAGGGGAGATGTCGATGGGAGAAACATCCTTTCAGACAGAAGTTAAACTATTATTCTAGACAAAACTAGGACACAAGTTCGTAAGACTGAGAGGGAATTGCAGAAAAAGAGTTTGAAAAGGTGAAGTCTCAATTTATCAGGACATGGAGACACAACCAGCCTGACTGCAAATATATGTGGCCTTCCTGAGAAGACAAGGAAGTAGCCAGGACAGATGGGAATATCTGTTATAATTGAAGGTACTGATCTAACAGCTATTTTAGAAACCTGGTAAAACATTTTTAAATGGGACACTGTCTATCTTTAGGTATAAAGTCTATAGAAATGATAGAGATGGTAATTCTTTGGAAGTGAAGTTATGTGCTAAGGAAAGTATGCAGTGCAGGAAGCCAGCTATCAATAAGTGTATTTCTGGTTTAAAATACTCTTTGAGAGTGGGGAGAAATCCTTGTAAAGCCATTGTATCAACTGCTTGGTTTGACTAGTCGGAGTAGCTGTGAGAGACATCAAAGTGTCTGTGAGGGAAGCAATTCCATGGTAAAGGGAACCTATGTGGGATACATGGGGGAGTGTATGACATGTATGCATGACAGCATCGTTAGACTCAGTTAATAACTATCTGAAGCAACTATTCTGCTGGACGTGGAAAAAACTAGATACAGCCCATGTAAAGCACAGAATCTCTTTCAGATGATGATCAGGCAGGGCTTTATCTTGCAGTAATGCTCAATAATGTACACTTGAAGGAATCATCCTGCAGTGGCCATTTGTCCTTGGAAAAAAATCCCACACATACTAACCCAAAAAATCCAGCAGTTTAGTGTTTAGCTTTTGAACAGAAATGAGCTCATTAGGAGAGAATTTTCAGAGACTGTCTCAAAGGTGCTGTGTCTGGGTGTGGGACCAAGGAATAGCACCAGATGTGAAGTATGAGCCTTTTTGCTGTTTGTATTATCAATACTATTTAGGAGACTTGTGACAAGGATGCCTTTTAGCAGGCACTGTAGTTAAATACATGATAAAAAGACAGTCTCCATCTGTAGCAAAATGATGATTCAAGTGGAGAGTATTAGGGAATGAAGTATTTTTTTTAAGGAACTTATTTTTTTTTTAAGTGACGAACACGTGTACATCTTGGTAAAACTGGAACTTGTACAGTGTTCAGTTAAGGTGGAATATATCTATTATGGGAAACACATCCTTTAAAAATAGAGTTGCTAGGCACAGTAATGCTTGTCACCTTTGCTTTGTGAAGAATAAGTTCCACAAAACTTTGTAAATTGTATATACATTATAAATTGAACCTGTATGAGAAAGGTCATGTTCAGAAGTCATTGTGCTACACTTGCTGTCTCATGATATAGATTATAATGCTCTATTTGGTGTGAAACAAACCTGATAAATTGTGTCTTATAAAGAAAGGACAAAAGACTTGAGGAAAAGGAACATGTAAAATGGAAGGGGCTGACTAATTTTGTAGATGTTTGTTCTTCCCATGCTAATTTGGGATGACACACCTATTCCAAACCAGTACTGTCCATTCAGACGTCATGATCCCTTTTTTTGCTAAATAACCTAGAAGAGCTACAGGCTCTTCTCTTCATGGTAGCTGAGTTTTTCCATCTAACTATTTTCTCAAACAAAATATTTTGTATGGTTAAATACTTTTGTTTTCAAATGGTGTGTATGTGTATCTTATTGCAGTCCTGCACAAGTTACTCAGATATCTGTTGTGCTGTGCAGGTGAAATTACACTCCAGTTTTCACCTGCAAATCCCTCTGCACAGTGAGACACCCCAGTGTGCTGCCAGGACCTCGGGGAAGGAAGGATCGTGGTTCCTCACAGATTCAGAGCTGCTGGTGAGGACGGAAGTTTGGTGATCTCAGACTACAGTCAGGCTGATGCTGTGCTTTCGCCTGAAATGACTTGTGTTTGTTTTTTAGGCTTGATTTGTGCGTGTGTGTGTGTGTGTGTGTGTGTGTGTCTATCTTTGCCAGAGGTCAACTTTCCTCTGAAAAAAAGTGTTTCTAAAATGAAATTCAAGAGTTCAATGTGGAGGAAAGGTCAAGAATTGCTTTTTGGGCTGTGCTGAGGCAAAGTAACTTGGAGAAATAGGCTGAAAGAGAATTAAAGAAAATGTCAAGTAAGTTTTCCTAACAATGAGGTTCATTAGTCTCTCCAGGGAATGTCAGAAACCCTTCTTTAGGCTAGAAGACAAGGCATTTGGTCAGTGCTGCTTTCTATGCTTTCAGTATCATTTGGCCCCATTCGCTGGACTTAATTCAATATGCAAAGAGAAAACCTGCCTTCTTTTCATACTAAGGACTCCTGTAAAGGGCTGAAGTGGCTCGGCTCTGGCTGCAGATAACAGGAGATAATGCGACCTTGTCCGTGTGGAGTGATATCTGTATTTTGTCTCCAGTCATCATTTTAAAGTATAACATAAGTTTCACATATAGAAAAACAGAAGCCCTTAGAGGTGTCAAAACAGCAAATTAAAATAAGATTACACATAGGCAGTTTAACATTGAAGATTACAAAAATTATTACAGGTTCTGCAAATGCAATTAGCAAGCGTGCAAGGTGAAAGTATGTATTTCTGGCATTGCCAAGCTGCCTGGATGTAGCACAGCTGTATTCTTTGCATTTTCCACAGGACTTGGAACGTGCACTGTTTACCATATTTGCCATGCCTTAAGTTTTGTGGTTGGTTGGGGAACCAACTTGAGGATCTTGAGGGTGTGCAGCAGAACACTGGAGCAAAAATACAAGTAGTATGGCCAGTAAGGACATATATATATTATTTTTATTTTTTTTCGCCATCTTGAGATGCATGCTTTGCATGGAAATTCTTCACTTGGAATCCAAAGAGCAACTTAATCTTACCTGCTGTGCCTTTTTTTTCTTTTTTTTGGCCTTATAACTCTAATCTCCTTATGTTGGCAAGTGACTTTGAAGAAGACGACATCAGGGTTTTAGTAAATGCAGCAAGGAAGTTGCTACAGCTCTATCCAGAGTTCATTTGTTGGGATTTATATATGGAATGAGCACACAAAACAATCCTCTGAGATGAGGCCTACTGGCTAATAACAGGTTACTGCTGCTTGACCTCTAGTGGAACTGTTAAGAGATTACTGCAAAAGAAGCAGAAAGAATTACATTTTTGGAATGAGGTCATTTCCTGGGCTGTTTGCCTATAGGATGTTTATATAGGTGAAGGGAGGACATTGTACAATAGCAAATACAAACAGAATTTTATACTTGCATTTGCCTGAGATGTGGAGTGGAGGTAAACTGCCAAAATGTCCTCAAGAGTCAGTGAAAACAAACTGATTTACATCTGTGGATAGTATAATCTGGAACCTGTATCCAGATTTTATATGGGTGTTTTTCAAGGAGGAAAGGAATATTGAAGACTGCCCTGAATGTTTCTGTGTTGCTTTTCTACTTCTGCATGCTTTACAACATGGTGTAACTAGGATTATGCCTTTGTGCTCTGGTACCCCCTTGTGAATGACGCAGCCTGGCTCCCAGGTGATTGAAAGAAATTCTACAAATTCTGTTTCAAAGTGCCAAACAGGGTCACAAATCTCTAATAATTAAGCTTTCACCCCTCAATGAAGTAAAGTAATTAACATCTTGTTATAGAAGAGCTTTAGCAGCTGAGGGCTTACCCAGCTGTGATTTTTCCAAGCATGATGAAGTAGGTGATTAATACCTGTTGTATGTAAAGGAACGACCCTTAAACAATAAATGCTACCAGACTTCTGAGAACTCTGCACCCCTGTAAGATGATGCAGTGATCTGTATTGTTTCTCCAGGCATACTTTTGTGTAAGGAAAAAATAAAAGCTGGAAGTAAAAACCAGTGGTTTTAATATCTCTCTCACGGAGTAAAAACTTGATGCTACTGAACAGAATATATCTGGGTTGTAACTGTAGCTGTTCATTCACTGAAAGGCATTTTAAGAGCTAGCAAAGCAATGAAGAATTATCCTTAGATACCGCATTGGATGTTATGTGGAACTCCTGATTTTTTCAGTATATCCCTTTTTCTCGTAACCAAGTGAGAAAGAAGACAGAGGTCTGAAAACTGGGGATCGTGTTTAGGTAGTATGATTACCTTTGCATGGTCAGCAGAGGAAGCTCACTGCCCTTTTGGGCTTCAGAAGAGGGTTTCTTAGAATTTAAATAGGGTACTGAACAAAAAGGAGCCTAGAGCTGGCCTACAGCAACCTTTCTAGAAAATTACATATGATCTGAGTAAATCCATGAGGGTTCCAGTTTGGATCCTAATGACTTACTCATACTTTCTAAATAAGCAAACCTTATTGTTTTAGAGATTTTCAACATTTAAAAATAATATTTTTTTGTGAAAATCTTTTATATAGGGAGAGTAAATGTAATGTGTGAAAGAACAACCCCTATATCTGTCCTGTGATTCAGAGCATTGCTTGAATTACTCCTTGGTCTTCTGGATTTTTCAGTGTCTAGAAAAATATTACTTCAATCATATAATTGTATATAGCACTACCATTGCTGAAAGGCAGAGTCTGAAGTGCCCATATGTCATCTAGCTAAAATTATGCTATATGTTTATTAGCATGCCAGAATTTATGCCTTGTGTTCTGCAAAATATTATGTGTATGCCAGTACTACTCATTTGTGTACTAATATTTCGAAATGCTGCAGTCCTTGGGAAGGGCTGGGTGCTCATTAGCAAAATGAAGTGTGAAGGAGATGAGGTTAATGAAGCAGGTGTTGTCTGAACTGGCAAATAGAATTGCCTCATGCTCAGATGTAGGCATTTGGTCCCTGGCTAATGCAAAGACCAGATGCAGAAGGAAGCAGTAATCCTGGAACAAGCCCCGTGTTTATTCCAAACTAGGAGCTCGCCATCACAAATCAAGCTTAATCAAGTGGGGACTGTAGGTTGAAACTCATGCCTTCATTTCCTAACCCTAGACAGTTTGTGTTAGCAAGAAATTGAACATTTGTCAAAGAAAAGATGGAAAATAATGTTGGGCATGTTTCATGGACACTTTCCTACTTTATTTACGGTACAGGAGTTCAGAAAAATTACTGATCACAGGAGAACAGTGGAACTGCAATAACGTGTGCAATCAGGAAAGTTGTCATAATGGAGTGATTAGTACTGAAATGTTGCATATGACAGAAAACAGTACTTGTAATTAGAAAACATTGTATATAATCTTGTTCTAATTAGGTGGCCATTCGAATAAGGCCCAGCAAACTGGACTGGGTGTTCTGAGACAGCTTCTTTCCAGCTACTTGCATTTCCCCAGAATTACTCAGTTTGTGGTGGATGTGGTGAAGAGATTGCTCCATTTGCAGGAACCCTTTGTGCGTATTTAACAACCTTTTGTGCTTTACAGTTTCTTCCAGCCTTTGCTTTACCTGTAGTGTTTGCTTGTAGAGAAATGAAGAACCAAACAAGTTTTTGAGCCTTTCAGGGATGTCCAAAAATTGGTCTTTGACTTGCAAACACTTTTGTATTTTAGCTCTCTTTACATCTTTGGGGAAAAAAAAAAAAGTTATTAGATGTTTAGTCATATTTCCATGCTTAAATTTGCCTTGGAAGCTGGTTTGAAGTCATTCCTGAAAGTGGTATTTATTTTCCTAAACAATTTGTGTGTCTTGTCAGGTTTTATAAAGGTAGTTTAATCATTAATACAAAGGCAGATCCAATACGCAATCTTTCAAAACAACAAAGGAGAGAAACATTAAATACAAACTAACTTACTAATTTTGTTGAAATTCCTGTAATATACATCATTGCAATTAATGGACTCAACCATCAGTGTGCTTAGGTCTCCAGGGAAGATACATTTTCCCTCTCACTCGGATACTCCACACTGATGAGAATGACAAGTAACAAAAGGAATGCTTTATGGAAAATACTTATTTTTTGCTGAACTGGAAAAACCTTACTTTTGTATAATTGTGTAAAACTGAAGTGATCGTTTGTGCTTTGCTGAAAATTTTTTTCAATGTGTATATGTATATTTTTATATGTTTGTTTTGGAAAGTAGAACATCAGCACAAAACATAGCATCAAACTGAACTGCTACTACATAATTCTTCCAGAATTATAAGTCTAAATAGTCTTTTACCAAATTATGAAAGACAGAACATTTGACTGTGAAGTTAGTCTTGATATCCTGAGAGAGATAAGAAAAAAACAGTCCTTTCAACAGGCTACCTAATTTCACATATCATCTTTCACATTAGTGACTGGCTTGAAATGAAGGAACATTAATTATATGAAAGTTAAAAACCATGGAGAGTTTCAAAGTAGAGGAGTCTCTACGGAATGTTAAGTCGTGGTCTATTCCTTACCAGAAGCCCTAAAAGTATGCCGAACACTGTTCATTAAAAAAAGAAAAAGTAATAATGTGTTCTCTGTGAGTCTTCCAAACAGCAGGGAGAAAAGTAACCTGTTTTCACAAAAGAAAATTATGACGTTCATAGAATATAATTCAAATTGGATCAGAAAGTTTTGCTTGCTGGTTTGGCTTTCACGTACACCAGACTTTTTCAGCTTTCTTCTCTTAATGTCAAGTTTTCTGAGTATAAAAGCAGGGAGGTTTCTTACATGTACATTTTAATTAAAAATGGGCTCTCTTCAACCACGGTAGAAAAATGCAGCTATGTTATACACTTATCAATGATTTTATGATAATAAATACTTATCTGCTTTAAAAAAATATTTTAAATGTTTTTGAAATGTTGAACTAATAGTCTAAAATTCCCTGCTGTTGCTCTTGCAGTTGAGAGGAAAGGAAGTTTTATCCATTTAATTAGATTTCTGAAGGAGGGCAAGGGTTTGAGTGGAGTTCCCATCTTCATAATCTCCTTAAAGGGCTTAATTTTAGAGCCTGGCATATATGAGTCAGATAATTTGGAAGTGTAGTAGGCAACCTTATAAAACTGTAGTGTGATTTTTGGCCCTCCTCTACTAATAATTCTCATCTGCAGTATATCTCCCATATTTTTGCCCTGTTAGTGATTTTCTGAGGTCCCAAGCAATATGCAGTGCTTGTCTTATGGGAGGTGTTTCTGTACCCTATATAGAGGAGAAAAAGGACAAGAGAAAATTTGTTTTTAAGTTGACCATTATGCATTAGTTAAACATTTATGCATCTGACTAAGGAAAACATTTGATAAAGAAATTTAGGAATTTTATGGCTTGATATACTTCTACTAATTTTTCAATACCTGTTCAAGATCTAGCATGACTTGAGTCTTGGTAATATTCACATAAGCCCCACACTTTATCAATCCCTTTTCCTATTTTGTAGACTCACTACTTACTTTTAATATGCTTAAATCTGCTCAATTCTGCACCCTAGTCCTACAGATTTTCTGCTTTGTGTGAGAGGCATCTTAAGAGAGATAAACTGCTTCACATTTCAGTCCTTGTGCTCATCAATCCCGTTGACTCCACCATTTTACTCCACCAATCCACCGTTGACTCCATTTTGTTCATTTTTTAAAAAACTTGAAAGCCTTTATTGCTTTTTTACTTATTTTTCCATTGAATTTAAACTAAATTCGCAGGTGCTTAATTCTATGTCTTTATAGAATGCTGCATTTTCTTCTATAAATCAAGTTATTTATAACTTCAAATATTAAAGGAGGGTGGTGGTAGAGCCTACAGAGGCTAGTTAGGCTATATTTAGCTTAAAATGACATTACTTTTAGCCTAGAAAAAATAATCTTCCTAAGCTATACTTAACTGAGAATTTTTTTTTCCCCTCTCTGTGAGTCAGATTTGTTCCAAAATGAAATTTTTCATCATGTGCATTGATTTGTACAGGAATGCACTGTCAAACAGGACATCCATCTTTACTGATGCTGCCTTGGTTGAGCTGTTTTGGTTCTTATTTAAACATGGGATCCCCATGGCCATGATTGTTCCCAGGCTTTGCCTATTCACATCTTACTCATTTTTTTTTTTTCCCAGCTATTTTTACTGTTAGGCCTGGGAATAATAGCACCTCAGTGTTAAGTAGCCTGAAATATAGAGTTAAATCAGAGTGTAAAAATATCAGATATAATGAAACCTAAAATTGAATTTCTGGTTAACTTTGTAGAGAAGACCATGCTCAAGTAGAGGTTCAGTTCCACGGATCCCCTTCTTGTATTTTCCTGTGTTGGTGAGTGAAATTACTAAGCTAAATTCTATCTTTTGTGGAAAATAAACGTGAAAATAAGTATTCCAGGGGGATCATAGAGTGGTTGAGGTTGGAAGGGACCCCTGTTTGTCCAAAACACTGTCCAGATGGCTTTTGAGTATCTCCAAAGATGGAGACACCATAACTTCTCTGGGCAACCTGTGCCAGTGCTCAGTCACTCTTCCAGTGAAAAGTGTTTCCTGAGGTTCAAATGGAACCTCCTTAGTCAAACAGGAATCTGAGCGATGTAGTGCTTGCTTTTATTGTCTTAGAAGATAGAAATAATTCATCCTGTATAAAGCTATTGCAAATATTCTCCTTGGAAGATTATTTTTAAAGGAAAATAAATGAGGAAACAATTAAATGTCAGTGATTAAGTTTGTTCTGCTGTTTTCTGGAGACTGTTCTTATTTAATGATATGTTGACTATTACTATTTCCACAAACTGCAAGAATTCTGTGGGAAAGTGTTCAACTCATTAATTGACCATAAACTGAAAAGTTAAGGAAAAAAAAAATCTCGATTGACATTGAGCTGGCTTTCTGGGTCTTAATCAATGGTACGGCAGAGGTTTGTAGTCCAGCTCAAAGGCTGACACTTTTGCCTTTCAGGACTTTCTTGTTGTCTCCGAGCTCCCAGACAGAAAGCATATTTTGCATGGATGCAATAACTTCCTGAGGAAGCTCCCTGAAGTTGGAACCAAGGAAAATACAATGATCTTGGCGGGCTCTTTCTCTTTGGAGCAGCAACAAGGAAGCCCTATTAGAACAGGGCTTTGTGAATAATTTTTGGAGAGATTTGTCTCAATTTTTTTCTACACTGGTGTTTTTTCTAGACTTGATTTTTCAGCCTTCTTAGTTTGCAGATCTCTGGAAGTTTTTCAGTGCAGGTGTGGACCCCAGTTGAGTAAATTTCAGCCTTCTGATAATGGGCTTTCTTTTCTTCATTACCTCTGCCGCCATGCTTAAGTATTTTTTTTGGTAGAAATGAAAAACCCTAAATGTTTGCATAGTTCCCAGCACCAGCAATGATGAATTCAGCTTTCATGTGTGGCACTGAGAACTGTCTTAGTGTGCGCTGCCCTTCAAAAGACAGAAGATTTGTATTGCGTTTCCAGTGGCAGGATCTCCCCCTTTCAAACTGGAAGATGCTTTCCCAGAGAAGCCGCGAGACCTGATGAACAGGGGTTTGGTTGTGAGTTTATTTCCTCTTGTAGCTCAAGGGCTGCTGCAAGGACAACCATGCCGATAGGTGTAAAAAAAAATTGCAAACACTTCTTTCCAGAAACTTTTGCTAGTGATGTGAGCAGAGCAGAGCTAGGGAGTCCATTTGCAGCTGTGTCTGATTGATGCTACTTGTTTCCACATCTGGGTGTGCTCAGCTTGGGGCAAGTGCCTCTCTGTTGCTGTGGCCATCCCAGCTCGGTGAGAGGTGGAAGAAAGCTCAGCAGCGCTTTGCACTTCTCCACACATTCCACCCGATTCAGCCTCTCAACTGCTCCTTGAATCCCTTGTCAGCCTGAGATGATTAAAGGATCACCAGGGTATTTTCATGTTGCCTGGCCCTAGCATATAGGTGATATATTTAGTTTTGCTGGCTTTCTGCAAAAAGTGTTATATAGTTTCTGTGATCTGTTTTGCTGGGCATCTCGAGTTTATTGTAGGGTAGTGGGTGGTATGTTCTCTAGCCTGTGTCATGTGGATTTATATAAGGAATATGTTTTGAGGACTCTCTGGGGTGAAGCGACCATGCCAATGTTGTCTGCAGTAACTGAGGCAATCCTCCATGTCTTATGCCTGTTTTTTATTATTCTTTTCCTTGCTTGGCAGTAATTCTAGCTTTGACACAGCCATGTTTCTCAAGCATACCCCCTGTTGTCACTGCCCAGATCTAAGCTGTGGAGTGCAGAGGTGCTTCTCTGCTCCTGGGTCTGCTTTCACTTTTAGACTTGGCTCTTCAAGGACTAGATAGTCATAGTTACATGCTTGTTAGTTCTGAGAATCAGTGTCTTGCTGAGAAATATGATTTCAGAAATAAGTATATTTGCTGGGGAAAGCTCAAAAGCGTGTTTGTGTATCATTTCCTCAGCTTTGTTTATTATGATTTTTTGTAGCACTATAAAATAGCTGAAGTTCTACAGTGCAGTGTCATCCAGACATTGCATCCTGGATGAGCAACACAGACCTGTCAGAGCCAAGGAACGGGGAGACTCTGGAAAAGCAGACCAAATTCCTGGTTCTGGAGATGTTGGGAATTCTTCCAAGTAATTCTTGCAAACTAGTGCATTTTTTTCACAGCAGTCTTTCCTCCTGTCCCTTGATTTCTCCTTATTACCCTAAGAGTGTTGTTCATTTCACCCATTTTTCTGCTCTGTTGAGTCTTAACAGCTGATTGCACACCAGATTTCCTGGAGATTCTCATCTCGCTTTAGTCTCTGGAAACATCTTCCACTCTTCAGGTCCCAGTCCTTTTCTATAGCCTGTCCTGGTTCCAGCTTTGCCCTCA
Organism: Pampusana beccarii; assembly: GCA_013399365.1. Classification (NCBI taxonomy): domain Eukaryota; kingdom Metazoa; phylum Chordata; class Aves; order Columbiformes; family Columbidae; genus Pampusana; species Pampusana beccarii. The sequence goes on from VWYH01009160.1 coordinate 202,979, forward strand.
AACAACCTCCTGTACTTCTCATGAGTTAATCCCACTGCCAGTTCATGTTTCACAATATGCTGCTACTCAGCTGCTGATTTCCTATAAGACTTAACCAAGCACATTGCATCATAGGATTTTTTTTCCTGTGAAATGAAAACTTCATCTCTTCAAAATGACCCTTGCAAAATTGTGAGGTCCAGTTCCACAACATTATTGCTACTCTGTGAAAAAGTTGTTTGAGTCCGATTTGCTTATTTATTTCTAAAAGGGAGAAACAAATCTGTTTTCTGTAATCTGTTTCCAATTTTCAAAAACAGTGGAATACATATTTTTTTTTTCTGAAGCTGCACTCCCCCCAAAAAAAAACAAAGCAGAACAAACCCCAGCATGAGGTACACACCTACCAAATGCAATTGCTGGTAAATTAGTTAATTTGGCAAAGCTGTAAGTAACTGAAAGCAAGGTCATATAATGAGACATGTCAGACAAGTTTAAATGTTGGTATTGCTGCCAGTTCCATCTATACTATCCAGCATTCTTTTCATGCTGTTCTGACCTTGCTCCTTTCTAATGAATCCAGATTGTTACCTTTTGTACTGGCAGAGCTTTTGATTTCAGTGTCGAAGAATGAAAGGTATTTTGAAAAGCGTTTGGTTGCCCCTGACAAACATCCTCTCTCAAAAAAAAAAATGTAATGGCTAAATCATAAAGTAAACAGAACCAGTTGGTACCATACTGCTTTGCTTTTGTTTAGTTGTGATAAACATACGGAAATCATTATACAACAAGAGCCCATTGCCAAAATGTGCGGCTAAAAGCCTCACTCTGATTTTACAAACAGAACAAATGCTTCCCCATGTCTTTGTGGGCAGAGACTTAGAGCTAGGTGTGAAGCAAATTTTCCAAAAGCAGTTCCTTGGCCTGTGTTTCAAGTTCCTTTTGTTATGCCGCAATAAGGAGAATATTTTCTTTATTTTCTTTTATTTCTATGAATGCTCTTTTCACCTAATGAAACTGTTTACCAGATTAGTGCTCCATTAATATTTTAATACTGTCTTATTACTTCATGCTCTTTCAAAAGAGTTTGCATTTGTATGGGTAATAAGACTATTTTGGTTTGTGTTCTGAAGATATTTTTCGTATTCTTAAAGAGGGTTTGGGGATTTTTGTTCTCCCTGATTGTGCTGGAAGAAGACATGTTTAGAGACACACTCTGTAGGTGGAGAAAGCAGTTGACAATGGGTGGTTCAGAAGATATAACTTATTTTTCTGCTTGCAAACCACAGAAAAAATAAAAAATCCTGTGATGCGAATGTGCTTTGCTTTCTCTCATTGGTAGCATGGACTGAACTGAATTTTGTTGCTGCTTTAAGAAGCACTGAGAAGAGGCAATATGTAAGAGTGAGTTTGCTGCATCTTCCTCTGAAGCATTTTCCCATGGTATTTTTTAGATGTAAGTCGGCCTGATTTAGTGCAGGGATCTGCTTATGCCTTGAACAACAGGTTTGTATTGTGCATATGCCCTTCATTATTGGAATTCGTGTTTGGAGATTACTTCAACACTTCCAGATGAAGATAAAAGAGTTTTACTGAGCCTGTAATGTCAGCTTGGGTTATTTAACAGTCACTTAATCAGATAATGCAGATATAAGCCCAGAGACTGAGATAGGAAGCCCACGTGGCAAATGTACTTTTTTCAGATTATCTAATCTCTTGTAAAAAGTATGTGTATTGTTGGTTTGAGAGTGGGTATACCTGGCAGCCTCTCTGCTGAGTCTTTGTTGCATGATGTGTATTTGTTGGCCTAGTGCTTACTATTACCATTCTTCTAATAATAGCGTGCAGGCACAGTGTCTGAAAGGTCTCTTGGGGTACTTTTGCATCGTGCCATTTCAGTGATCATTCCCATGGGTAAACTGCTATGGCAGGTATCCAATGGACTGGTTGTCTTGCTGTCCCAAGCGCAAACAGATGTTTAAAGCAGCAGTTTCCTCGTGTCAGAGCAGAAGGGTAGATGGCACCCAGATATAGACTTAATTGACCCATATTGGTGTGTTTGGGAGTTTGGGAGAATAACCTTGATGAGCCAACGTCATCATTTTAGTACAGAGAAGATGACTTTTTCCAGTGCTGGTAGGAAGTCCTGGCCTTTGTGTCTGCATTAACTTCTGCCTGAGTTTGAACAGATGGTCTTTGTGTTCCCAAGATGTTCTTTGCTCTGAGATATAGCTTCATGCAGAACCTATATACAGCCTGTGCTTCTCTTTCCAGGAGTTACATTTTTCAGATGCTGCTGTTCCTCTGCCTCTCATGTCCAACCCTGGTTCTTTAAGATATGTTTCATAAGATGAATATTCCCGTCAATAGAGAGGAACCAGATGCTTGGAGAGACTTCACTATCTCTGCAAGAGTGGGGAGGAATAAACAGATATTTTTCATGTCAGGAGGTGTTACGAGGAAACTATACTGCTGGTCAAGAAGACTGCTAGGCCACAGCATGTTAGCTAGCATGGATCTGAGAAACAAATCAACCCTGTCATGACAGGGAACCCTTTCGGGCAACTGTCAAGTTTTATCACCTGCATGTATACACTTTCAATTCCAATGGGAAAAAGACGTGTTAAGTGCAGCCAAAATTGTGTTCTGTTTGGGTTGTGTTTGCTATGGATTCTACTGTTTCATGAAATCAAAGTACAAACTATATGAGTGAGCTGGGTTTAGGCAGCTATTTATTGCCTTCAGCAAGCTGACAAGCCCCTCTGAGCAGTATGGTCACAAGCAGTGGCAGCTTGAAATCCTCAGCTATGAGATTTGTTCTGCATTGCAGGCAGCATCTGCTCCAAGATTTCTGAAATTTGGGATGGAATACCTGGAAGAAGGGTGTCTCAGTGGATTCATCAACGATCTTAATTTTTTCCTTGCATGTCACTCTGTGGCACTCTGTATGCTTCTGCTGGTAATCAGATGAACTTTCAAAAAAAAACTTCTAAAAAAATGAAGTTCTTCTCCCATCCCTGGGCTGCAGGAAGCATTTGTCAGGCACAGAATGTAAGTAATATTCAATGCCTGAAGTGAAAACAGATTTTGGTGACATCCTTAGGTGTGAGAGTAACTGAGAATGGCTGCATGTGGCTTGTGGCCTCACACAGTTCTTCCCTTTGCAACCTTTATCTTGCAAACTCTTTGTCACTGGAGCAGTCTAAACTCATATGAATAATCCTTTTTTCGCTGGTGCAATCACTTGCTTCTCCCCTTAGGAAATGCAGATGACCTTAAGGAGAAACTCAAAGCTGTTATGCAAACACCAGCTGAAATTCTAGAGGGGCTCAAAAGGGCCTGTCTATAGTGGTGTTGAAATACAGTGGTAGTTAATTGGGAAAAGAGGAAGATTTTATGCAGCTCTGTGGGCTTTGAGCTACTCTTCCCTTCTCCACTGAAGACAGAAATTGTCTTTTTGTGGGACAAAGGAACATAGTGAGTGTAAAGTTTAATCAACAAGAGTTTTAGGTTTTGTGGAAAAGATAATTCAAGCGTTTTGCCTGAAAGATTGAAACCAGCTCTGCAGCTAAACAGTTATTTTTGCAGGGCCCCTTGTTTAGTGTTTGCTGGATTGAGTTTTGTGTATTCTAGACATCTCTAATAGTATTTTAGTCTCCAGTTGTGATTTTCTTGGAAATTCTTTCTTTGAATAATAAAACAAAGCAGAATTGTCGTTGCTGTCTTCACACTGTGTGCAGCAGTGCCTTGATTTCAGGCTTTTAATGTCACCTTCAAAACAGTGCTGTTGCATAAGACTCATTTCTGAGCAATTAATAATATACATGACTAGTTGGAGATACAAATGACCCCCAGTTAATTAGCTGGCAGTAGGTCATGAGTGCTGGCTGTATCAGTGTATTTTTATTTGAGTTGGTGTATTTATCAAAAGACATATGAAATCACATAATTGTGCAAAATCTGCTCGCATTTTTCTACTTAATGTAAATTATCCAAATTCTGAATCTCTGTCAGCAAGCCTACCATTAAAACCAGTGGAACTGTGGATGTACTCTCTGAAAATGAAACTGCTTCCTGGGACATGTGCTTAGAGAGTTGGACCATTAAGTCCAGGCACCTAAACTGGAAGCACTCTATAGCCATGGTCAAAAATGTGACAGTAACTCTAAGCTGTAGCCTTTGTTAATGTTATGACAGCTTTAGGAATATTGTGGCACAAATAGAAGAGAACTAGGCCCAAGACACCTAATTGAGGTGCTTTGTTGCTTGGCAAAAATAAATTAATTACATGTATGTATTAAATGTAGCAGTTTGCCATTTGATCCAGAAAAGTAGCCCTTCTGTTAACTGGGAAATTAAAAAATGTAAAGACTTGTTAAGCTGAAGTACATGTAGTCTGAGTTTTAAAGATTGCTGCTTTGCTAAGACATTTGCAAAGTTGGGTTATGATGTCACTATATGACATTGTAGCACTGCCATGGAAGTGATGCGTGGCATTCATTTGTAGAGGAAGGATACGAAAATGTAGTTCCAAGGAACGTTTAGTATGTGGCTTAGAAAAGGTTATGCCTGACTTTCTTGCCTTTTTTCACTTTCAGATTATTTGCTCCTCTCTTCCTTCTGTGTCTCTTGCGTGTGTTCTTGGCCAAGGTAGTGCATTTTCACATCTTGGTTTGAATCTCAGGGGGGCAAGAGGTGGTTGGCATTTTGTTTATAACAGTGCTATTTTGTAGCCTTTGTTTGCCTGAGCCTCTTTTACAGCCAACCAAATTTACTACCTCGTCCTTGCTGCTATTTTCTTCTTTATTGGATTCCCTTACCCCCCAGCCCTTCCCCTATGGCTCTCCATTTTCCATTGTCTTTGGTTTTTATTTCCCCCCTAAGATCCTGAAACGGCTCTGGGAAGATGAAGCATTCAATCTTCTTTTCAATCTCCAGCTAGCGCTTTATTAATAACCCATATTTATTTAGCATCTAGAGCCTGCCAAACACACACATTCATACACACAAAGCCAGTCACCAGTGTTTGCTGTCAGGATAATGTCTTCCTGGAGGCTTAGCTCCTTCTGCCAAGCCCAGCTAAAGGCCTCTTTGTGGAAAGGAAAGAAAAGGCTGCTCTTGTTGAATGATGCTTGTGCTCCAGTATCTCCCTAAAGAAAAATGCACATTGGGCAGAAGTGATCCTGGCCCCTACAATTCCTGCTGTGGTGTGTGCTGGTGAGAGCATTGTAGTTATGAGGTGAAGAAATGAGTTAGGGCTGGCTGCAGAGCTGAGATCGGGGGTTTGGGGACATGGGCAGAGGCAGCGAAATGTCCCAGAATGGTTTCTGGGCCTGATTTGATGTCCCTGCTGTTAAGTAAACCAGGCCGTGGTATATTCCCTAGCCATAAGGGTAAAGCAGAGCGGCATGGCTCAGGTCACATTTTTCTAAATCCTTTCCTCTGCAGATTTGAAGGCCTCATCCACTCTATGAATAGGAACAGGTCCTGATAATCTCTTAGTTGTGTCCTAATACTATTTGGGACAATCCTAACTGGCCTGGCTAAATCTCTTGTCCCTTCTTTGTAGGCCATGCCTGCTCCATGGATCAGAGAAGCCTCTGTGTGTTTATGAATCTATAAAAAAACAAACTCTAATCTCATGTTCTGTTTGACCATCTTCCAGTAATCCACCTAGATCTCACTGGCTTCAACAGATTTTAGATAGTAGACTGCTAAGCTGGTTGGTTTGTGAAGTTGAATCCTTGTTATTTTCCAAATGTCACTGAACATGTTGTCTTTGCTGCCAGTTACTGTTCAGAAATTTGGATTAGAAATGTGTTCAGTCTTGCCAAGGAGTTAGGGCTTCCCATTCCCTTTATTTCCCCCTCCCCCCCCCGCCCTGTTTTTTTGAGTTAGACCATAGTAATGGAATTTTGCTTGGTTATTTTTTGATTGTAAATAGCCTTAAGAGGGAGGCAAAAAAAAGTGGGCAGAGGGAGAGAAATCAAACCTTGATGTGCAGTGAGAAGTGCAAGGGAGGCTTCTTCCAAGCAACCCTGGTGACCCAAGGATTGGGCTGATCCCCATCTTAAATGGGACCCGTATCTCAGCAGGAGTGAATGTGAGCAATTCCCCTCGGTTAAAAAATTCACTGGACATCCGATTCAGGTAGGCTTAAATTCCTTGTCAAGGACCTAGAAACCTGCCAGTGGAAACTTTTTCTCTTAAAAGTACATTGGGTGACATCACAGAGCAATAAGGGTCAAATTAGCAGAGAATAAGATGAATTTAATTAACAGTGCTGGTTTGTACATAGGTTACAATATCAGAAAAAAAATTCTGTACAGATATAACATGTTAGTGTTCTGTAGTACATTCACATCTCTTTAGTGCTTGCAAGGATCTTGTTGCTTTTACGCCAAGGAAATGCAGTCACAGTACTGGGGAGAAAAAAAATGTTCAGTTAATCTCTGCATTGTATTTTTTTTTTTTCTGCTTTTGTCTCGATATGGTGTACTGTTACAGAAGGGAATTGTTAGAAAGACAGCCAAAATGATGTAGAACTTGGGAATGAATCAAACTGCAAACAATTAAGCCAGCTTAGAAAATTGTACACAAACCTTATTAGAGTGACTAACTGATGTTTTGGAGGACAATGTCAGTAAGAACTATGCTAATGAAGCTGTTGCATCCAACTTAACAGTTTTTATAATGACATTGGTGTCACCTGTCACTTTCTATTGTTCTGGGTCTCTCCCTTCAGACCATGGTTTTTCTGCCTTCAGAGATCCTGAAGCCCATGGCTCTAGGTGGTTTAAGTAGATTGAGCTGTTAACACAGTTTGAGTTATCATACTCAGCTGTTTCTGTTTTTCTTGTCAGTCACATGGATAATTTAACCAAGGTGACCTTGGTAAGATTTCCAGCTGTGGCATGGCTATTTAAAAAAATGTGACAATTACTTCAAGGACTATCTAAATTCAGGGTTGCTGGTTGGCTTGCAGAGAGTCCACATAAGGTTGGTGGTAGAAAAGATGTTTCATCAAACAAATAAGCAACAAAACAAAAAAACAACAACCAAACAACAACAAAACCCCAAAACAAACCAACAAAAACACAAAAACCCCAAAACCAAAACCCATCTGTTTTTTAGCAAGTGGGACAAGTGCTCTTGGATTTTCCTGCAAACAAATAAACTTTCCTATTAAAAAACCCATCTGGAGATTCTACAGTTCCTTCCAGTTTTCAGCCAAAGGGGTAGCTATGTTTAGCGCCAGAATATGACAATTAACAAGTTTCTTGGATGCTTTCAGGTATACGTTCTGATGGGGAGCTGGGCCCCTAAACATGTGCATAGGGTTCATGCAGCTGTGATTTCCAGGCTATTATACAGACACTTATAAAAACCTGAGTTTGTTTTGTTTTGTTTTGTTTTGTTTTCGAGAAACAGATATTTTATTAGAGGTATTTAATTTTGAAGACAATTCAAACATAAGAGACAACATTGAAGGAAAATAGCAGATAATCACCATTGACCATCCAAGGATCCCTGAACACTCAGCAATTGAATTTTTCCTCAACAAACTGCCTGCAATAAATGAAATTATAAACAAATGTACAGTCTGGTAATGTTTAAGCTATTGTGATCTAATTAATGTTTGTTGTTTCAATATGCCAGAATTCTATGTGTTTTGCATCAGTCCACTTTCTGGTCCATTACCAGCTTTTTCTAAACACAGCCTGAGCAGAGGAGCTATCAGTTGGTGCTCACGTTAACCCAGAGCTTTCCCAAAATTAGAATTAGAGAGGAGGTCGGTATGACCTGGTAGAATGAGAGTGACTAAGATAATGAACACTTGTGTGTTATAAATTCAGCAAGAACAGCATTTTGCCCCTTTATGGTGTTTTTGCTGCTTTTTTTGCTGCTTTTTTTCCTCATCCTTGGCCAAAACTCAAACCAGAAGAAGGATTGTGAGAGTGAACAATGCTGATGAAACCAATTTGCCCTAGTCTTGTGAAAATCATAATAAACTCAGGCTGTGTTTAATTGGCAGTTTGGACAAAGTTTTTTTAGAAACCTATTCAGCTCTTCCTAATTAGAGTGTAATCTTTGTGTGAGTAGATTATCACTGAGGAACAGCTGTACCTGCAGATTTACTCTCTGAGACAGTGGGAGTGTAGAACTGATGCTGTATCACTTCACCAAATAGTTTTTTGGAAGAGAGGGGATGAGTTTGGACTTGTACAAAAGAGATGTATGTGTTTATGTTTTTATATAAATAAAAGATGGCATATCAGTGAGACAGGCAAAGGAATCTCTCTTATGAGCTCATTTAGGGAGCAAGGGTAGAAAATAGTCTTGCAAAACAGCTGCAGCAAGATTTGATTTGCAAAAATAGATGCCTGTTCAAACTGCAGATTTTTTTTTCCTTCTGAAGTTTTTGTGATGAATGTCTGTAGGTGGATTGGCAGTCAAGTACGACTGTCCATGCACCAGAACATGGGGCAGCAGAAAATTAAAAATTTTGAAGTGTTTGGTTGCAATTTGTTATCATTTTACCTTGAAATAATATACCTTCTGAAAACCAATAACCTATTGGTTTGGGGGACTCTTGTTTTACACATGAAAATGCAAAACTTCTTGGAAAAACAGGCTTATTTAGCTTTCAGATCAAGGAAATGTACCTTTCAACACCTCAGCTTCTGGAGACTGAGAACTAGTTTAGATGATCACTGTCTCCATCATAGAGAGAAACACTCAAGGCAAAGGGAGACTGAAATTTATAGCAGAAATGGGGTTTTGCATCTAGTACTTGAAGCTGCTGGAGTTTGCTTCCAGACTCTGGAGTCCTTGGATTGTAAATACCTGGGTGCAGCTCTCCCAAAACCTGTTTCACAGTATGTCGGTGTGTTTCTTTCTGCTCCAAAATCTTAGTATACAAGTTGCTGAAATTGGTTTTCTTCTGGAATGATGAATAAAATATAGTGCCTGCTAAAAATCTGAACTCATAGACAGTTTTCCCCTCACAGTCAAAGAGGTTTTATGTCTTTGAGGTTTTTGAAAGTGTATTTTTCCTTTTTACTAGCAGTTTTTGCTGCTTTTGATCAGCTGTATAACCAGCTGATAAAAAAGCTTTCCTGAACAGCCCTGCTTTTGCTTTTTGGTACGCTAACGTCTGCTGATAGAAAACTCAACTGTGTTTTAGAATACCTTTACATCAGTATGTCCCTGTATAATGAGGAATTGCTTTTTTCTTCTGGTTGAGGATGTGAGCTTGCTTTCCTCTTGCCTCATACCTGAACTCCAGTGAGACTGTCTTAAAACCTTTTCTGCCTATTTAGTTACCATCTCTGTTTTATCAGAAAATTGTTTGCTTACATATTATGAAGTTGGCAGATATTCACAAAGCTTTTCCTAGGGTATGCAGTGTCTACTTTAAAACGAAAACAAAAATTGTCCAGAGGAATTCAAGCCCAAAGTCAAGAGGTTTTCATCTTCGTGCTCCTTTTTGTTACAGTGTGATCATGTACCTCATTTTTCAGTTGTAGGTAAAAAAGAGACATGATTTGACAGTTTAATGCAGCACACTTGTAGTTAAGCAAAAAATGTGTAATTCCTTAATCTACTGTAAATCTCCAGTGTGACTCTTGGCAAATCAAATATATCTTGTCTATATTTAGGATATGTATTTTTTTTTCTCTCTCTCTTTCTCTTTTCTCTCTCTTTTTTTTTTTTTTTTTCCAGAATGAAAACCTTTGACAACAGAAACTCTGAAATGGTACTTAAAGTGATTTGTTACCATTTTTCCAAGGAGTTGCAGACCTGGTCAGACCAGCCTGCCAGGGAGCAGGGCAGCCTGGACAGTCTAATCCTTGCAGCTTCCCAAGAGCATGCTTCTTTGACAATATGGGAAACCTCATTTATTCCTGTAAAAATATTCAAGGATTATGAGGGCGGAATCATCTGTTCCTCAGGTACACTGTTTGCAGCACCTCCAGTCACAGAAAGCATTAGCAAGAAATAGTCTTTTCATGCATTTTTGTCTGACTTTCCATTTTTTTCAGTTGGTTTGGCCTCTGGCTAAATACATTTGATTCCTTTTGTAGAAGGAAAGATTGCAGACATGAAAACCCCTCACTGAAATGGGTAGCATGCGACAGTTTCATCCTTCTAGCCTATTGTTTTATGATGTAACTATCTTTAATAACAGCTCTTCAGAGACCCATAACCCTTGCTGTGATTTACTGTGGTTATCCTGCATGCCACCTGTGCGTGGTATTAATTAAGACCTGGGGAGACAGTGCTATAAAGCTGAAAAATTCAGTTTGCTAAAAGGTAGTGCAATGAACACTAGCAAAACCCCCATGTGTAGGCCTTTGAAAGTTCTTCCAAAATTGGTTTATGTCTCTTTTCTCAATAATGTGGAGGAATATAGCATCTTAAAGATAAACTTACAGGTTCAATTATCTGCTCAGATGTACAATCATGCAATTTTGTCCACTTGAATTAGATATGCCTAAGGGACTGAGTTTATTTTCTGCAGCAGTTTGGGCACACTATTGAAATAAACAGCATGGTCCTAGCAACATAGCATGCTAGCTATTAATCCAGTAAGTACCCTATTAGTACCTGTCACTTTGGATTAGCAATGAGTTTATGCTCATCGTGTATTTAAGTATACAGACTTTTGGGTGGATTAAATCTCTCTTATTCAACTAATTCCCAGAAAGCATCCATCTGGAGAACTTTATGCCTTAGAAGTCTATTTCTCAGCAATAAGTCCAAATAACATGGGTTTTATCATCCCAGAGAGTCACTCAGGATGGGGTAATGGGAATAATAATTGGTTTATAGGGTTTTAAGTTTTTGCTTCTAGAAACCTGTTCATACATAAATAGAGAGATATTTCATTTCTGTCAAGCATTTAAATTGTTCAGCAATTGATTAAATGTCAGGCAACCTAATAATTAGTGTACCTGAGTGTCGTTTAGAATGTAAAGTCCCTGGGTGGGGATTTTTCTTTTTCCTTCTCTCTGTATAATCACCATCTCTAGTCTCACAGTGCATGATTTGGGCTCTTTAACTGCTGTCATAAAAGAAATAATAATGTCTGCAAAATTCCCCAAACTAATACCATATTCTCTAGTCATAATCTAATCGCTACATCTCTGAGGCATGTCACTGTGCTATTTCGGGATGGTGCTTAAAAAGGGACAACTTGGGCTTTTATGCCATTAATTTTTGCATTAGTTGTGAGGACAACGAAATAGCAAAAGAAAGATGGGGAAATGTGTGGGCCAGTGGTTCAGCTCTTGGTCTCCGCTGCAGCTGAAACTATTGGAATGGATTTTGATATTATTGGTAAGAGATATCCACCAATTTATTGATCAACATTGAAGAGCCATTTAACAGAATTCTCTCCCAGAAATCTCTGCGATTTGAAATGTTCATCAGTCCCTGAAACTCTGTTGAATCACAAGCAATTAATTCAGGATTTTGGACTTTTGGCAAGGAATCCTTATCTGGACAATAAAACCAAGGGAAGAAGGAAGAATTTGTGACCACTCTCCTCCCTATTCAAATTTCTTGCAGCTTCTCAGTGGAAAGTCCTAGCATTTTTGTGACTGGAATTAGTGTGAACAGGAAAATCCATTTTGCCGATCATTTGCAAGATCTTAGGGAGCTTCTGCTTACCTTTTTTTTTTTTTTGGTTAAATTTTATGCTTCTGAGAGAATACTAAGATTCTTTTTTCCAAATTAGCTGTAACACCTAATCAAATTGAATTAAGTGATTAAATTTTGTCAGTAACCTGAGGGCTTAATGAAACCGCAAAAAAATCCCCTCATGTTTTCAGATTTCCTTGTGAAAATCTCCATGGATTGTTTTTGTTTGCTGCTTACATGATTGGTATGTCTGCATCAAGGACACGTTTTGGGTTGCGAGTTTGAGGGTACTCAGAATTGATGTATCAAAACAAGCCTTTTCTCCCCTAGCTCTTGTTTGCAGTTTCCATTGATTTACCCTTTCTAGTCAAGCTAACGTATGAACTTGTAAATACTGCATTTTGGAGGATAACTTGCTATATGCCCTTTCTCAGCCTCCAGCAGAATCAGCTTTCAACCAATCTGAAAGCTTATTCCTCTTTCTAAAACACCACAAATGCAATATATTCCGCTCTAGGCGGCATAAATTTCTGCCCTGTAGCTGCCCTTTTTGTTAGGATGGTAACAATTTCACACTTGCTCAGTTGCTTAGCACAAATGCTCAATTTCTTTTTCAGTTTCTATGTAGAAAAAGAATATTTAGAATATGTAGAAAAAAATATATTTGGACAAACCATCCTTTCTTAGACTTGCATGTCCTATGTGCTTTTCATGTCCTGTCACTGTTTATATTCCATTTTTCTTTCTGTATGCTCTTCTCACAACTTACCTGGAAGTCTTTGGTTTTGATCAGTAGTGAACTTTATGGCAGAGACTGAGAGTGGGATTTTTAAAGATACCTAAAGATAAAAAGAGTCCGGTGAATGTAGTTCCAGTTGAAGTCCCATGTTTCCTACTTGTGTTTTCTCAAGGGCCTTCTTGTTTCTATTTTATGATCTACTCTGGAACAGAATTTCATTATGTTGAATTATTAAATTTTCTTTCTGTTTTCAGCAACTCTTTTCTGGAACTCACCTTGTTCTCAGACCTGTAGATCTAACTCCGGAGAAAGCTACAGAAATAGTTGTCAGTATATGGTTGCAGAAGGCAGGACAGAAGGAAGGTTCCCATCACAATTCATTTCTCCCCAGCAATCAGTTATATAATCTAGGTATAACCTAATTAATCTTACCTCATGGGGCACTATTCTGTTTTTCCATTAAGTCTCTAAAAGGTTATTAATTTATCTAATCTTTTGTTTAGTCCCAAATCAGCTTGAATAAGAGCTGGGGATGGGGCTTAATTTTTTGTTTTGTGACTATATTGGGTACTTGTTTGGGGTTTTTTGTGTGTGTTGGTTTTTTTGTTTTCTTTTGTGGGGTTTTTTGTTTGTTTTTTATTTGGCGAGGAGCAGGGAGGGTTTGTACTGAGATCTCTAGGTACTATTATAACAAAAATGTTTTGGCATGTGCTTCTTATGTGCTTCTTTCAGCCCGGTCACTTGGAAAGCTCCAAGCCCGTTTTGCCACCTTGTTAATAAGAATCACTAGTAGAGCTGCATCAATATGTAGCAGCAGCAACAATCTCACAATCTCACTCCTGCAAAGCCTGATCTTTCTTTGCAGCAAAAACAATCAATTTGTTATCAGGATTGCAAATATTTGATAGCTGTAATAGCTACACTGAAGGAATTGACTACAGTAATGGTGTTTTGATTTTTCTGCACTGTTTTTCTAAAGCAAAAGAAAATACTAGTTCTTCCCCACCCAAAGGAAAAAAAAACAACAGATAATCCGTGGCAAACAGATAATAAAATCTTTACTTGAATTATGTATAATTCTGTATTTTAGCACAATCTACTACAGTGTGGCCTGCTCTTGATGGGGAGTTTTGGGACAGTAAACTTAATCCTAATATGTGATACTAGTAATACATGCCTTACTGAGACAGCAGTGACATTTTAATTTTCCAAATAGAAACCAAATAACACTGGGTAACAGAAGCAGTGCATTTCATTTCTTAAATATGTTTTCCAGCAGAAGATGGAGTTTTACTGTCATTGTATAGGTTAACTTTAAAAGATTTTAATTGTTTTGAGATTTTTAAGTAAGAAAATGAATGGTTTTTCCAAACATTAATATGTCATTGTTGTGAAGTGTAAGATACTTCAGCTTCAGGAAAAAAATCAGAAGGCTTAGTTCTAGGAAGAGCAAGTACTGACTAAACACCAAACTAAAATAATTTAACATGAGGGACCATGTCGGAAATGAGCCTTTCCATTGAGACTTGTCAGCACCTTTCATGAACAACAGGGATGCTCCTATCAAATCTTCCAAGATCTGATATTTGTCACGGGCTTATTGGTGGTGATATTTTGATAATGAATTTTGTGCCCTGTATACCTACGCACCTTATTGATCTTTCTGGTGTTCATATGTTTCACATTTTAACACAGATTTATGAGAATCTAAACCATAATTCAGTTACCAAGACCATACATTTCTGTTAGCTCCAAGATGAAATGAAGATTTCACAGAACTCATTAAATGGTGGAAAGAGTATGAACCAAACATGTTTTGCAGACAGAATTGTTTGCTTTTTCCCCTTAAGTTTTTTACGAGCATTTTATTATCTTTCCAAGAATCCTGGTTGTGTGGTGGCGTTCTCCAAGGCTCATAGTGACGTTTGGGCTTAAGATTCTCCTTAAAAGACCATGAGAGCTGGCCAAAAGTCTGATTTCTGCAGCTGCTTAAGAAAGCCCAGCTTTTATTGTGTTGTCTCAACTAAACATACTGAATTTGATGCACTAGGTAGAGCCTGCATGTCCTTCATGTCTCTTCTGACTCTTGTTCATGCTGATTTGTCTTGGGATTTTTAAAGAACCAATGGCAGTGATGTGACAGGAATTAGCTGCGGGGGTAGAAGTACCTTTACAACTCATATTTAATAAATTGCAGTTTGCCTATGATGCAGAGTATCTTTCAGTGCGATGAAATACCTCCCTTATTGGTCTGTGAGTCATTAAATAATTCCTCCAACTCAGTTTATGTCTTTCTGTTGCCAACTTGGAGACTTACATTGCTTTCTCAGTTAAATCATTGGCTCCTAATGATCCAGCTGAATTTTTATGCCCAACCTATTCCCCAGGAGACTTTTATATACGCTGTAAAAATACTGTTTGCTTGGGTGCTGGCAGTTAAGCATTCCAGCACCTCGTTTTACAGTCTTTGATACATTTCTGAGAAAGGAAGTGCTTGGCTATTTATGAGAAATTAGAATGGCAGTTGCGTTAAGGCTGCAAAGACAAAGCACGTGCTCAGCTTTATTTAGATGGTTCAGACTTTACCTGAAATTAAAATTCACCGCTGTACTGGCCAGGTTATATCTCTTTTGCTGGTATTGCTGCATTACTGATATCATTGGTGCAAGCAGCATGAGTGAAGGGATTGGGAGTCTGTCTGTCCTTTACTGCTTCATCTCCTAAATTGCTTATTAGAGAGTCTGAGATCATCTTAGAGGCTAAATCTCTCTTTTGAAGGCTGAATTCTTGCGCAGCAACGCGAGTGAGTGTGCCTACGATTTTGAGGTGTTAGAGTAAGGTATTAAGTGAGGAAGATGGCAAAGTTTTAGGGTGTCACGTTTTCTTCCAGGACAGGAATGCGTGTGTTGCATGCATGCAAAATAGTGGTAATTGGTGCTCTCTGCAGGCAGCAGGATGGAGATTTCCACGGATAATTTAAATTTATTCTTAAAACTCCTTATTTCCCCTTTCCATGTGTTACAGTCTGCACTCTTCATTGACTTGGTAGACTTCCTTGGTGTTTTCAGAACTGCTGTGTAAATAATAACCTAACGATTCCTATTCATCAAGTCTTGTTCATGCTGTTTGAGATCATTAGGCAGACACTGGGCCCCCTTCTACCTGCATCAAATTGCTGTGTGATTTCTAAATAACGATTTTGTGTCATATAACTTAGAAATTCCTGGGCTATAATACTAATACTGTGTATTTAGCATTATAAACATGTGTCAGAAAGCCTGTATTTTGTAGTGCAGTCTCTCTCATATTAGATTTGCAGATCTCAGATGATTTGCAATCGCTGTAGTACAACACCTAAGATGAGATTTGCCCAGCATCAGTGCCATGCTAGTTCCCATTAAAATCAAAGGGAATTTTTCCAGAGGCTGCAACTAAAGCAGCTGGGCAGCACTGAGCCACAGGGTCAGAGGCACATCCTTCCAACCTCAGGTAACTCCATCAAACCCCTCGGTACTCTAGTTTGTTTGCTTTGGAAGTGATTATTCAGATACCTACTGGTGAACTTACCATACTTAATGGGTGGTGGGAAGGGAAGGACTTGCCAGGTAGGGGAGAATTTGAAAAATAGGGGCTTTTAAAACATTTTTTGGAGCTCTCCTTTCTTGGAAATTGCCAACCTTAACTTGTGTGCACAGAAATAGCATTTCTGTGAAAAGCAGGTTGCTGTAACTATGAGCTCTTCTGTTTGAAAATACCTTAAGTTGACTTCTGCTAGGTTAATGGATAGACTCGGCAATCTTAAAGGTCTTTTCCAAACAATTCTGTGATTCTATACCTGAATTTTCATGCCTGAACTGTAGGAGACAAACCAGATGTGGTCTTGTATCCTTTTGAAAAGCGTGAGCCACACTGTTTCCCAAAAGCACTGGTAGCATTTTGCTGTCACCATCTGATCCAGCACTCAATGAATGCTTGTCTGTGCTGTCACTCAGTATTATAGACATGGAGAGTGTTGTTTTTTTCTCGCAAGTAACAAGTGATAGGACAAGAACAAATGGCCTCAAGTTGTGCCAGGGGAGGTTTAGATTGGATACTGGGACCAATTTCTTCTCGGAAAGGGTTGTCGGGGATTGGAACAAACTACCCAGGGCAGTAGTGGAGTCACAATCCCCGAAGGGGTTGAACAGGTATGGAATTGTGTTTCTTAGGGACATAGGTTAGTGCCAGAGTTGGGTTAACGGTTGGACTTGATGATCTTGAGGGTCTTTTCCAACCAAAATGATTCTGTAAGAGCCAAAGGTGCAGCAGAGCCCTAGACTGCTGCCCAAGCAGAAGACAGCAGGTTTGAAAGGAAGGCGGCTATGCCTACTGAAGGATGGCAGGTCCTTCAGCCACAGTTAGAAGCAGTTTCCCAAAGACATGAGGCTGGACAGGCTGTTTGCCTCTCTGCTCCCTCAGCAAGCATTTGAATTTGCTTCGCACTTAAAACCAAAGTTAGCTGAAGGGCAGTGATTGTAAAATAAAATGTGCCTAAAACATACCTGAGAACTCATGGTGGAGGTGCAGGAGAATGACATCCAAATTGATGCCTCCATGGTGGAAAAGAGGGCAGCAGGAGCCTGGCTACTTTAATTAGGCACTGGAGAATCGGTATGGGAGCGCTGCAGGAGAGCACGCTGCGGAGTTCACAGCCTGCGTGTTATTAACAGGGCAGCCTGCAGAGAAAGTTTGTTTGTCATGCAGCACATTCTCCCGCTCTGCTGCAAAGGAAGTCTGGATGGGGCTTAGAAATCAGGTTTAACTCTTTGCAAGCCCCAGTTGAAGCTCAAAACAAAACACAGAATCGCTCTCATGGCTTTTCCTGGTCTCTGACCTGAAAATCGTTTCCTATGATTTGTGTGGGTCATGCACCCCCCTATGAATAATGCAGTTGGATTTGTGAGAACAAACCAGCTCATTTTACTCAGGAACGTTAGGCTCCAGGTCAGGATGGGACTGGGCAGCTAAATCTCCCTGTAGGTAAAAGATCCTGCTGCCTTGAGGTTTTACAGCTGTTTATTTATATATAAATACATAGCAAGAGAAATAGAGATTTGAATGCACAGACGGTAATCAGTCATGCAGGCTTCTGTGATCCTTTTGGATGCAAGAAAATGAATTTTAATCTCTCAGTGTTTGTATGAGAGGGAGTGGTGGTATTTATTCGGCAGGTGTGTGGACATGCTCTTGCCGAAGCACACAATAAAACAAAGCATAACAAATCTGTATTTACAAATCTGAGGAAGCCTTCACTGCAGTCAACATATTAAAGTTAGTTCAGCAGCTCGAGAGATGATTTGCATTGAGTGCCTCAGCCCAGGTTTACTGAGAGCAAGGTGTTGACATAATGTGTTTGAAACATTGCTTATACTTTCTCACATGAAACTTTGGGTGTTTTTTCAGAGTTTGCCACATGCTGAGCTGAATAAAAAAAAATCCTAAATTCCTTGTCAGATCCTTTGCTAGATGAGAAAAAAGATAAAACAAATACAATGTGCAGAGGACTTATTTCCACCCATTGAAATCTTAAGTTTACAGTCTCTTACTCACAAATTTAACTAGACAGAGAAGATCAGTATCAGAACTCTGCTAGCAGTGGTAGCTGTGTGCCCTAGCTACTCATAACATCATTTTGCAAAACTCTTTGAGAGAAGTTAGGAGCTGGACTTCAAAGAGCTCTTTATTCAGTGAAGGTTATACCATTTAAGGCTTAGAGAGCACTGCTTAGCAGAAAGAGGTAATCAGAAAGCTGAAGTAAATGCCACTGTTCTGGCCGTATGGAAAAATGTAAAAACCATCGCTTTGTGCAGCAGGCTGCAAAATGAGGTAACCTGTACGGGAAATAATGGTTCAGAAAATTGCTGTGTTAAGGGATAATGGAAGGGAGGGCTGCTCCACCCTCTCATTGCTGCTTTTTTTTTTTTTCCTGAGGTCAGTGGTGAGAAAGGTGAAAGGGGTGAAGTAGTTAAAAACCCCTTTGCAGGTGGGAGGCCGTAGGAGGAAAGCAGGGCACATCTTGCATTCTTCTGCTTAGCTGCTTCCTTTTCCCTGGAATCTCTGCATTTAACTTTTGAACTGTGGTCAGGTATTTTCCAGAAGATGTGCATCTGCATTACTCACCTGGCCAAAAAGCCACCAGGCCTCTGAGGCTTGTGTTCAGCTCAGGCTCCCTAAACTAGCCATTCTTCTAGCAAGAAAAATGTCAGCGTTTGCAAGGTGAGTCACTGCTTTCCCTGCATTCAACACCAGAATGTGTAATAAGTGACAATGGAGCTGACAAGAGCACATATGCTGTCCTGCGTTGCTAATAAGTGATGCTGTTTGCAGTCACTTTTGTATTAGTCAGAGGAAACATGATCTGGACAAAGGATTTGGCACTTGTCTTACATCCTCATGCTCATTTCCACCATTCCTAAAGCCTCTGTGTTATGCAGGAAACGTAAGTACTGCTTATGTTTTCTCCTCACACAGTGAAATATCAGATTGCCCTGGTGCCCTTGATATTTCCCAGGTTTAACTAGACTTTTATCAGGGAGGTAAGACAGCCAAGTTTAGTGACTTCTGAGAGCTCCTCCATCCAGACAGCCTTCTGGAGAAGCATTTTGTATGTGTCAGGGTTTGCGTGACCTATCTTGCTCTTTGAATCCTTCATCTTTAAACACCCTACATCAAAAGCTATGTGAAGGTTATTGAGTACCATCTTGTGTGGCTTAATTTATTTGTTTTATTTTGGTCTAAGTTTAAATGTTTGCAGTTTTTAAGTTGCTTCAACTTTGATCCCATCTCTTGCTGTGGCTCCCATGCAAATGTTTCTTTGATGGAAATCTTTGCTTTTTAGTGCTTTGGGTACACAGGTGACAAAATAGTCCAGCTCAGCTCTACCTCCTTTGGTTTGCTAAACCTAGTTGTCACTGCTGAGTCACTTGAAAGCACTAAAGGGTGATGATTTTTCCCAGGTTCCCCTCTCTCCAGTGAGGCTTCATAGCTTTTGTGGTTCCTTTTGAGCACTACGTGTTTATCGAGGTCCCTTTTATTTCCTTTTGCACAGAGTACCACAACTTTCAATAGCACTATCACAGGTGACAACCGGACCTGATTCAATTCTAGGGCAATGTAAATAAACCTCAATATAATTCTACCGAGGGAAAGATACTGGTACTCCTACATGACTTGTAATTATAGACTTGCATTCAGTTTGCCTGAGGCTCCTGCAGGATTTAGCTTTCAAAAAAAACTTTCTGTAAAAAATCTGTCATGTTTGCCTTTTTGAGGGTTTTTTCTCCTCATTTCTTCAGTCAGACATAAGTGGGTTGTCCTGATGCACCAGGAAACAACCTCTGAGAGGGACATTTGTAGTGAAGCCTGAAAATACCTACACTTTCCCTGTTCAGAAAAAGGAAATATAATTTTAAGTCATCCTGAGCCCCAGCCCAGCACTGTGAGCAGAGTTAGATGGTAAATTCAGGCAGCAGCCCTGACAAAATGGTAGAGTAGCACAATTATGATAATGTTTTAAACTATTCCTATATTGCTTGGATGGACTGCTTTCATCTTGCGCTTTGAGAATAAACTCTGATCTTCTGTGGAAATGTATCTAGTGTTTAAATGGAACCTGCATGTTTCCCTCAGACATACAGTTTTGGCTTAGGGTTTCTAAAGAAAAGTAAAAATCAGATAAAAGACCCTTATCCTGTGATAATGGTTCTGTTTCAGTGGTATCTTTTAATTATGCTAGCTGGCTGTGTAACTTAGTTGCATTAGAGGCTAATTATCTGATTAGGAAATGCTTGGCGTAATGGCTTATTTTAATGAATTGACTATGTATGCATGTGATTTTTACTTTTTTTCACTCTTACCTCAAATTGTTAACTCTCTCAGATGCTTTCTGCCTTTTTTTTTTTTAATTTTTTAGTCTAATATGTGAAACATTAAGACATCTCTCTTGGTCTTGAATGGTTGCAGATATTTTGCTGGTTTTGCCAACCTGTAAGAGAGAACATCTTTGTCACCCGTGTTTGTTGTGGGAAGCCCGCAGTTAGAGAAATACTGCTAGAAAGAAGTTACAAGATACCACTCAGGCTTTGAAGGGCTTGCAGAGAGCAGTTAGGATCTGGAAAGCAAAGGTCTGTCCTGCTTTAGTCCCAGCTCTTGCTGCCAGGTGCTGCATGTAAAGGCAGGCGCTGCCATTTCATATTTAATTGCTGTTGGGTGAATAAGGCTTTAGGTTTTTTCTTTTTCCTTGTTGACACTTTCAGTGTCTGCAGGTGGAAGAGGCAGAAGAAACAGCTTCAGAAGCCCCTAACATGACAGCCCTGCGGGGCTGGTGATAAGAATTAATCTCAGGCATACTTATTTTTCTTCTGCTGCCTTTGGAGAAGGGGAGAAATAACGGGAAAGATGTGTGAAGATACTGTGAGACACAGACTCTTCTGCCCTGTTGTTGTTTGTTTTGTTTTGGCTCTTTGTGGGGTTTTTTGTGGTTTTTTTTGTTTGTTTGTTTTGCCTAAAGGATTAGTTTGGATATTAGCTGTCTGACGGGAGAAAGAATATAAGTGATGGGGGAGGAATTACTGTGAACGTATTTTTTTAAGAGGAAAAAGAAAAACAAAAATATTTAATGGTTCTTTGTCATTTACTCTTGGATGTTTTTCAAGGGAGTGGTGCAATCTATAGTCAAGATTATGCAGCCTCTTTAAAGAGTGTTTTTCTAATTAAAACAAACAAACCCCAAATTCCTTTCCTCGATGCTTTACCAAGATTGCAAATTGCACAACATAAGCACGAAATGACAACTAAGTGTAGGCCCTGGCTGTACAGAAGGTGGCCAGTAAACTTTAATTTGCTGTTTGGATTTGCATGGCTGTGTTGAATATTATTTCTGTCTTCAGAGATGCAGTTGTGATGACTGTTCCCCTCCCCAGTATCTGCTAGCATTAATGCCAAGACTAACTTTCTCTTTTCCTTCCTAACAAAAAAAAATGATGTAAGAGAAAGCAAATTAATATAGGCTGCTAAATTAAATGGGAATAGCCAGCTATAAATATCCAGAGTATTTCCTGTTAAATACAGTTTTGAGGTTTGACTTGAGATAGTCTCATTTTTCTTTTAAAATATTAAAAAACGGACAGTGATGGGCTGGAAAAGAACCTTAAGAGAACTGCTGCTGCTTTTCATTAATTTAAGGCTTTTTTTTTTTTTAGTATAAGATTTTCAGAGATTAAACGTTCAGCAATGTACATTCCATGGAGCCTGTGATATGTGGCCTCTCACACTCATGAGCTGTCAGTGAAAAACATTCCTAAAAGCTGTTTGTAAAACAGCAGTTATAGCCAGTGCGAAGAAAAGTTTTAGAAAATGGAGATGTTGAAAATACCATTAATCATGTAAAAATAGATTGGAAATTTGCATGCTATGAAAATTGCAGATCTAATTTGTTCCCAGAGGATATATTTCAGTATAGCTTCATTGACTTTAATAGAGTTACTTGACACTTCGGAGTAGTGTCAGTGAGAGGACAATTGAACCCAATTTCCTTAGAGTAAGCAAGTGCAGCAGAATTTATGAATCAGCTTTTTTTTTTTTCGGATTTCAGTTATGAAATTACAGTTTCACATATCCATCTCAAACATAACTTTTGAAACTTATTTTGTATTTCTTTTTGACTTTATGGTGAAAGGCAATGAAGAGGGAAGATGTCTTGAGTTCCAGGGGGATTGTGTTGGGATTGATGCTGACACTCATTAATCTGTTCATTCTCCAGTATATTCATAAATGAGCTGGAAAAAGCAAATTAGTATTAAGGGCGTGAATTAGTGCCATCAGTAAACAGTATTCACAACAGTAAAGATGAAGGCTGGCTGAAAATTATGGAAGGACCTTCTGAGACTCAGTGGCTGGGAAAAGATGAGCAGATGGAATTATGTTAAGTGATGCACAGAGGGAAACAATCATGTATTATGTGATATGAAGTAGTCTCTTTCAATAAAAGAACTCCGAGCCTTTGCTTTTTGAAAACAGTCAGGAAACCATGATGGTGTTTTAGCCTTTCTTGGACCATTGTGGAGTGTTTATTTGTATATATCATTTGCATGTGGCAGCTGTCCTTGGGTCTGCAGGAGTCCCTGGAAAGAGCTGTGTAGGTGTTTTTACGCCTTCATGTAGAGGAAAAAAATGTTGAGGGTTATTTCTTCTGGCAGTGACTCAGAAGGAAGGTAGTGGGGACAAAGGGCAACCTCATATTTTTAATGAGATTTAACACAAGTGGTAGCGAATTATTAGGTTTTAATTTGTGCTCCTTTAATTAAAATCCTTAACCTCAGAATCCTGACACTCATTCAGAAAACTTCATGGGAGAAACTGCAGTGGAATTCTGTCTCTACTTTCTTTTTGTTTACGACAAAGCATCTAAAAAAGTAGGATCTAGGTAGAATTCTTCTTCCTGCCTTTGAGGTTGGCTTTATCTGGCTTATAGGCTAAAGTAGAGTCCTTCAGGGATAGCTTGAAATGTATTTTAGACCTGGAACACACAGTGAAGAACCCTGCTTTAGCCGTGTTGTCTGTGCAGACTTTGATGCCACTATGACAACCTTCCTATCTGATTTTTGTCTATGATTACATCGAAATTGCCCTCCTGGTAAAGTGCGCTATAAACTTTAATTGAATTCTGCAAAGCTCATCACACTCTCAAAGGCAGGAGAAGACTGTAATGGATTTTTGTGTGCAATGTAGTTACTTCTGTTTTCTGAATGCATTTGAAAAGTTTGCAGACATTGAGAGAAAGGACAGAATAACAGAACCTGACCATGTTGTGGACTCCTGTTAAGCCACTTGCATATAAAGTGTATCCTCCAACATGATGTCTTCGGATCTTTGATTTGAAAAAGTGCAGGTACCTTCTTGCTATGCCTAAAGCCATGAACCACTCTAAAAGAATAAGAAAATACATTAGCATTACATCTTTTCTTTGTGCTATTTGTGAAGTTGGTGGTGTTTTTTGTGTGTTGTGGTTTAGGCGATTTTTTTTTTTTTTAAAGAAAGTTGTTAAACTAACTGCAGGAATTATTTTCCTCTCCTTTGATTCTGAACTTTTGTTTTGGTTTCTAAAGTGCCATTGCTGTCAGCAGAAGCTGCTGGGGTTTTGCTCTCTCATATGTATTCAGTCTACCCAATTCCAGAAATCTCTGCTATCTGCAGTATCTCATTTAGCAATGTAGCATAAATAGTTACTAATTTGCATAATTGATGTTTCCCTTGTTTCCCATGCAGTTTCCTGATTACATTAACAAAATCATGCTTTTACTTTCTCACCTTTGGAATTCTTGTGTTGGAAGCTGAGTATATCTGCTTTGTTAATTCAAAGTAGATGACAGCAGGAATGGGCCATGGCCCTTAGTGCACTGATTACAGGCAGATAAAACAGCCAGTTTCTCATTAATATGAACATAATCAGTTTTTTTATAATGGTAGGGTCTGCAGTCTGCAATGAAACAGGGCTCCCTAGTGCCAATTGCTGTATTTATTTAGAAAAAGAGCAGCCTCAGAGATCAAATGAACTGAAGAAGACAAAAATCAGGCAGAGAATTGGATGGGAGAGAGGTCATGCTCCTGCCATTAGTGAAGTTCTGATCATAGCTGAGGTCTCCTTGGTGCAGTGCTTCTTCTCCAGGCCAGGCTTCCGCTTTGTTTGTTTGTTTATTAAACCATAGATCTACCTACCATTTCTTTGTAATCTCAATCCCCAGACTGATAAACAGGCTTTAAGTTAGAACTGAGTAAAGACTTGAATTGGCATTATGGATTTTTACATCCTAAGCTTTATTTCCCCTCCCTAATTTTACTTGGGTGATTTTGTTGCATATTTTGTTCAGATTATGTGCCACAGCTGACTGATGTGGTCCAGAGCTGGATCACAGAATCATTTGGCTTGGAAGAGACCATTAAGATCGAGTCCAACCATAAGATCATTGAATCCAACCATCGTCTGGTCTGCGCTGCATCTCACACACTGGGACATGGTGGGACATGCTAAATGGTATTTATTGCCTGTCTCCTTCCAGGAGTCCTGTGGGGACTCTGCATTCAAATTTAACCTGTCTCCTTGAAAACCAATTTATTTTTTATTTGTTCATGAGCCTGTAGGAGCAATGCCCCAACAAATTATCCGCTGTCTCTTGAGTTTGGAAACAGATTCTGTTCTCGTTTGGTCTATTAATTCCCTTTAAAGTGAGGAGCTAACTGTCCCATTTGGGTACATCTGTGTCCACATTTTGGGGTGAAATCTCTGCCTAAAAGTAGTCAAAATTGTGAGGTGATGAAACGTAACCAATACAGCCAAGTGGAACAACTGAGTGTGCGTTGCAGGTGATTGAATCTTGATTCTGACAGATAGTGGATGTAGGTGAGCACAGTGATAACATGGTTTGCCTTTCCAAATCTACAGTATTAAGGAAGGCTGAGTACACACAAAACTACTGGGCAGTTGTCTTACAGGTTGGCTATTGAAAGCTGGGCTCAACTGTGCATGCTTTAATGATTTTATATTCAGAGTGAACAAGCTTGCAACAGAAAAGATGAACGTTTTCTCTGAGGTCATCTCTACCTTATCTTAGTATGATGTGTTAGAGATAATCCTCATAAAACTTAAAGGACAGGCAGATAATTGCACTCTGTTTAGCTCTCTATCTAAAAGGGTAGACTGGGGAGTATTACGCAGGGAAAAGGCAAGCAAATAAACCAAATCTTGGAAGTCACAGTTCCTCTTTGTTTTTGATGCCTCTCACTTTGACCTTGTTCCATATTTGGAAGGATTTGAACATTATTTATTGTCTTCCCAGAACTGTGTGCCAAAATGCTTACTTGTGTGTTGTGATGCAGAAGGAGATTCCTACCTCCCAATCTAGTGCACCTAGTTTAGTTTTCTTGCACACAAATTAGGCTAATCTTTTTCCATTGACTGTAAAGGGAGCCTTGGGAAACATGCACTGTATTGCTTTCTGCAGAAATCTTTCTTTACTGACTGTGTAGGAAGCCCACAGAGTCTCACTTCCTAAATTTGCTGGTTTAGGTGCTGGATGCTTGGCAGCATTTGTACTGTTTCTCCCCTCCTCCTAGTATAGAATAATGTGTTATTTCAAGGCTCTAGGTGAAGAAAGGCTCTACAATCTATGTAATGCTGAAATACTCATAATTTTGTGCTCAAGTGTTGTTGTCCTGAACAGTCACATACCATATTAAGTAACATATCTAATATTGCTCACTTATGGGTCATCCTTTCCTTGAACAGAATTTTGCATACAGAGGCTTTATTTAAGATATTTTTATCCTTTTAAAAAGGATGAGGGTTTGTACAAGGGCCGTGCTGAGTCTCCAGCCAGCCAGAGTCCCCTTGTAGTTACTTGGCCCAAATGACCCAGCGGTCCAAGCGGAGTTTTGAAGAGTTCAGGCACTGCACGGAGTTGTTTTGTGGTAGGAATTTGCAGCAAAGCAAGAAATTAAAACTGCCAGCCTAGTGAAAGCTTCACTGCACTGTCTGTCTCCTTAACTGACATAATAACTGCATTGCCAATGCTCTGAATGTAGTATTTCTCCTTATAACTGAGAAAATACCTTTTCCTGTGTTGCTTGTTGATCTCCCTGCTGTAAGATATGTGGAGATAAGGTATTCAATGATTAACAGGAGAAAAAATCTTATCCTGAAACACACATTAGATTCTTTGCCTTAACTCTCTTACAGAATTGCAGATTGTGATTCATGTTTAAATCTCCAAAGCAAGTTAAGGTTGAAAAAATTTTGACAGGAGAAATAAGATTCATTGGGCTCTCTTATTTCTGTCTATCCTCTGGCTGTATATGGCTTTTGATGTATTTTCAGCTTTGAATTGGTTTCTCTGTTCTTACTAACATCTACCATAGGGTATAAACCTGGATGAGTAGAATTAAGAAGCAATATTAGGCATAAAGGCTGTCTTTGCTTGGTGTTCCCTGGACCATGCTAGAAACTGCAGGAACTGAAAAACTGGAATGACTGAGGTCTGAAAGTCCAAATAATTAAAAAAAAATCAGCTAAGGGTTATATTTTACTATAGAGGATGTATGAATTCTTTTAAAGTTAGTGAAATAGCCTCTATGGCAACGCTTCCAAGATTTTAGTTGGAACTGGGAAGCTACAAATACAGTTACATAAAAATAACACTCCCTCCCCTGCCATGATTCTTGTCTATCACATGGATTATCTTGCCTGGGTTCCCATGGAACTCTTACCTCCACATGAATTCTTGAATCTTTACAAGACTTTTGAAACAACTAGATAAATGTATGGGGCTAATATAAGCCCCTGTGACTCAGGAAGATGGAATCGAAGATCCTGGAAGAACGTTTTCTGGGGAACATGGTCAGGGAACAGCGTGAGCTATATCGGAGTTAATCTTGAAGGGAAATGATGCTTCCAGAAGCTTCTAGAAAGATGCAGTGGGAACGCAAGCCTCCTTTTGTTCCCTATATGCTGAGTACGCTCTCTGCTTCCCTATGTGGTTAATACCTGTAGGGATAGTATGCTTTATTGAACTCACAGTAATTTTGATCAGTAGGTTTGGGGCAAAGTTTACCAGTTGAGTTTAATTGTGATAAATGAATGCCATTTTAGCAAGATGGACTATTACATTATTGTAGTTAGCAGGTTTCACTGACAAACCCAAAAGGAATGTTTTTAGGACAGCTTGTAGCAATCAGAAGGATTTTTCCAGTGTCTTGGCCAAGTGTGAACTCAGACTATAATTTCAGAAGATGCCAATTATGAGTCTGTTTGACTGCCCACTTTATTCCTTTTTGCTTGGGGGACGTTTTTCCTCCAAGATAGCTTTATATTTGGCAACCTTCCTGAAAATACTGTGCTGCCACACTACGAATGTGTCTGCATGCTCTATTTTTTAAATAGAACTTTTTAAGGCAGCTGCTGTCATCGCTGGTGTTTGCAGTGGAACACAGATGCCCAGGCTGTGCTCTGGTTGACGTAATCATATTCTTTATTAATCCTTTTTCATCTTGAATGATAAAGCTGTATTCCATGTTGGGATCTCAAAGATTCACAGAAACCAGGACTGCAAGGAGCTGCAAGTTTTCCTCTGGTCTTTTCACCGATGCGATGCAGGGCCAGCTGAATCTCTTGTCCTTCGTAGCTGAGAAGAACAGGGGAGCTTTATTGGAAACTATAGACATAGATCTTTTGATCTGTAATTGCAAAATTTATCATGTTCTTGTACCCTTAGCCCACTACAGCAACATTATTGTGATGTTTGTAGTGGCTGATGACCCTGAAGACCCCCTAGGTCAGGAGGTGCTAAAAACCATATATTCTGTTGCAGAACTCAGCTCTTGAAGACACCATGAATGCTCTTAGAACCTTGAGTGTTGCCAGCGACACCCACAGCTTCTTTTCTGCAATTAAGACAGGAAAGTAATACATTTTGAGTACCACTCATTTTTACAGGCACAGATAAATACTTATAGTGTTAACTATAGGAAGATATTTAATGCAAGGGGAGAAAACCTCAGCATAAATCACAGTAGCATTGCTGGTTTGAGTTGATCGCGTTCTCTTGGGTTGTCTGGAAATCTGGCCTTGTGTGCACAACTATTGAATATATTTCTGGAGAATCAGTCTTCACAAATACGGTATTTTTCCCAGGGTGCAGATGCAGGGTTTTAATTTTACTAGAGATCACCCTCTCATTCAGAAACTTCTGTTTCCCACTGGGCCGTTTCAGAAATGGACTTATTTTGGCTACAAAGTTCTGTCAATGCTGTGCTTGTAAGGATAGCTCTGCTGATGCACGTCATACTTTTGTCATCCCACAGATTAATACAGCATGCTCTGCACAGAACACACAGGGGCTGTGTATATCATGCTGATAGACAGTGTTTGCAAAAGTTGTAATTCACACCGGTGGAGTCACAGTGATGAGTTAGTGCTTTTGGCATTTGGGAAAGAAAGCCCATTTAAAATCCAGCTGCTTGCCAGCTGTGGCTATTCATAGCAATTATTACATTGGCTGCTTTTTTTCACTCTAACTTTTCATTTTAAAAAGTGTAATGAATGATTTTATTGCTGTCTTAAAAGTCTATTTATAATCCATTCATCACAAGATTAATGTGGGTATCTGATTCTCAACCTCTCTTTAATACTATACAAAGCAGTGTTGCTTAGTTTAAACTTTTCTTGGCACAAATGTGAAACAATCACGTTTCTTAACAGCTTGAGTGACCTTAACTGTTCATCCTGCGCTTCTAAAATGTGAGTTATAATGGGCGTTTAATATTTCTTGTTAAGATTTCCCCTCCACCCCCCACACGTTTTAGCCATCCCTACCTTTCACGTGTCTTGGCCTGCAATATCTGGGGAACGAATAGTAATGCTCAGAAGTTTTGCAATATGGGCAGAATCTTTCTAACTCGTTCTTCAAGGTACCCACTGTGGTTTTTGGTACATAGGTGCATATATTAATAGTTAGGCATCTGACTGTCTTAAACTCTGCAATTTCACATTTTTCAGCTTGTATTCTGGTCTGGTCTGGTCAGAGAAACCAATTCTGGTCTGCTGCGATATCATCACTAACAGTGCCTCCAATTTTGAAAATCTCCTTTGTCATCATTGCCTACCTAAGTAATAACAGAATTGCATTCATATCTAAGCTGTGATTAAAGAGGACAAGAGAGAAAATTAAGCAAAAGGATTTATGACAAGAGGAGGTTTGAACTACAAGAAAAGAATCTTAATCACAGAAATCCAGGCACATATCGGGGCCTTGTGCAGGGGCACGTGATTCTGAGGGAAAGATGTTAATACAAAGCTGACCTGACAGCTTGAGCCCTTGTATGTACTAGAAGATCTAGAAAAATCTGGCATGTGTTCAGTTCTTCTCTCTTTGCTCCTTAATTTCTTTCCATTTAGAGCTGGGCTTGTACGGAGTCTGTGGTCTGGTGTGTGGGGGTAAGTTTTTCCCCTTCCTTTGTCTGTCTCTTTTTCATAGCAGAGTGTGGAGCACCAAGGTCATCTTCGAAGGCACCAAAATTCAAAGAATGTTGCTCATCCTTGTTTCTTTATTTCTATTCATCACGAAAAGCAAAGCAGACTCAAATAGACATCTTCTCTGTTACACGAAAGATGCAGGTGATGGGATCACAAACTCTTTGCACAACTAAATCCTCCTGCATCAATCTTCTCCTTAGCTTCTTTCTCCTCTTGCTTGCTTGGATGTCACACTTTACTGTTGTGATATATTCGGTAGAGTAAGCTTCAAGCTTTCCAAAATGTCATCGTAACTGTACTCGATAGCTTTTTTTTAATCTATTGCTAGCTAAGAAGGAGAAATGGCCTGCATTAGGGCTAAGAAACGGAGAAAGTAAAAGAGAATTACTTGCATGTGACTTAGCAAGGAACTAATGGGTTGGAAAAAGAGGTGCAAATGCTTTAAGTGTGTGAATACTACTAATGATACAAAGAGCAGCCGCTCGAGTTCCTACTTGAGTTGAATGTAATGTACGGCAGTTGAACTCTAATTAACTACGCGAAGAGCTACTTGCGGAGTTACTTATCACTCCTTCTGCCATTCTCCTTTAGTTCTGTGTCCTTGATACTTGGCTTCATCCTGCACAGGTTGGTGCACCCTCTGATGAGGAGTAATGGGATATTATTCTGTGTATTCTGGTTAAATGGCAGAAATAAATCTTGGTTTAATGGACCACTTAAGTTCCACTTTTCTTAAACTGAGTTCAAAACCACACAGGTTACCCTTTGTCCAAAGTTGGTTCCCAGTGTGAATGCTGTTTTTTGTCTTGAACTGAGATTGTCTAACCTGACTGGAATCAAGTTTTTTGTTATTTACTGTTCTCTGTTTCATTTTCTAAAGGGTTTTAAATGCTGCAGTTCTTAAAACCTATTACCTGATTTTATGGATTTCCAATGTAGGGGTTGATTTTTGCAGATAATTCTGGGTCTTGGGGAGCTAATACATGTGGCTAAAAATTCCAACCCCTCCAGACAGACACCTTCATGGGGATTTAATCTCTCATGATATTTTTATCCCAAGGTGCTGCCCAGTATTTAAGAAATCTGGTTGTAGGATTTAAGAATAATATTGTTTGGAAGGACCTTTACACCTTGGGAAGTTTTGTGAGTAATTATGGTAAAATGACTGTATGAGTTAGGAATATGTTTTTACTTTCTGATCTGTAAAACAGATAATGAAATTAATATTCAGACACAGTAGAGTAGTTCTTTTACTTAAATGGGCTTAATTGGAGTTACACCATTTTTAAATGGCATACTAGCAGCACTTTATAAATTAGATATGCATTCCCATGAATAATACAGCCATTATCCAATTCTCCTTCTTCCTAATTTCATTCTCCTTCTTAAAAGAAGTTAAAGCTTTGTCACATACTTAATACAAATGATATTTTCCTCTTAGGAAGGAAATAATAGGAGGATAAATGGCACCAAACTGTAAGACAACAGCAGAAAGTCACTAGGAGCAGCAGTGCAGGTCTTCTGCAGTAAAATGTCCCTTGTATTTGACTGTGGTTTCAGCATGATGAGAGACTGTAATGTGCCACGACCTGCTACATTTAGCAAATTATGGCAACATTTGGAATCAGCATTATTTTCCACTTTACCCTTCAATACTAGAAACAATTCTATTAAAATAGGAAATCTGCCTTAAAAACTTCCAATTCCTTAAAAATGCTTTTGAAAAAGCAGGTACCTGGAACAACAGGACACTTTAACTTTTAATTTGTATTTAATATTTTACACCGCTTTTCAAGAAGCAGGGGAAGATTTTAGGACTCAAATGAGAATTAGGTTTGCAAAGCCTCTCAGCTTTCCCTGGAACTTGGAATGGTTCTGTCTTTGAACCCTTTAAATATCCTCTCATAACAATGATGCTGAGTTAGTGTATTCTTTCAGCTCGATTGAGAGCCAGATTTTTAGGGTCAGAGTTATTTTTTTAATGACCATTTTAGCATTTGTGGTTCTTCCTGTGCTCATAGTTATTCAGAAGTGTGCACAAAATGGGAATGGATTTGAATATTTATCTTGCTTCCCTTTCCTATTACTTGCTGTGCTTTTTAGGGGCTTAATTTTTCCTTCAGTATTTATGATACATTCAGTTCTGAGTAGTAGTTGTAATAGACTTAAAGCAGTTTTTTGATGGTGAATATAGATGGATTAAAATAAAACATTTTATCGTATCATGTTCCAAAACTAACCAGTGGTATTAATTGTGCCATTAGCAATTCAAAACAGCAAACTGAATTTTTAGTTTGTATAGTTTGTATAAGAGCTAAGTAAATAATTGATAGAAAATAAATTAATAAAATATCTGACTTTATTAGGTTAGGGTTAGGGTTATGGCAACTTCTGTTTTCTTTCTTATATTCAATTGAACTTGTTCATAGATACTTTTTCCTGTATATGCTTGAAGTTGTTCACAAGTATTTTTAATGGATATTTCTCAGACTATAATCTTGATCAGTGAGTTTTTCTGAGCAGTTGATTGCAAGTAATTGGCAATCAAAATGCAAGCTGTGCTAATTCACTTCTACTAGATACATCACTTACAACAAGGTATTGTTTCTCTCTCCAGATGGAGGTTGCAGTTCATGAAAATATTAAAACAGAGATTTCAAAAGGACTTCAGAAGATCCTTAAAGGTAAGGATGTTCCTTAGTCTTTACTAAGTCCAGACTATAATGAAAGTAATTCTTAAAAGCTAGTTTCTGATCTGTATAGTTGTGTTTGCGCATTTTAAAATCTGTTTTCTGTTGGCATTCTCCAATGTTAAATTGCAACTTGCTGCTTCAGTTAGCATCTCTGCCAGGAAATTCACTTGCCGGGAGTATCTGTAGAGATGGAGCAGAAAAAGATGGGAATGCAACCACAGCAAATGCTGGCTTTGAGTGAATAGTCAGGGGAACAGGGTGTGCAATTCCAGTCTAATTACAGTCCAAACAATGTATTTCATCCATGGAACTAAAGGATTTCGAATAAAGACTTTTACATGTACATTATCTAGCCACCCAAATATGAAATGAATTTGATCACTCTTCTGTTGTTGTTGTTGTTTGGTTTTTTTCCTACAAATAGTCATCCAAGGCAAACAGATGTTTACAGTCCTGGGTTCTTCTCCTTCCTATCAGTACAAGAGATTTTACGAAGTGGTGGGATTGAATCAAATGTACATACACATATTGACAGATAAAACCATCTCCCTTCCATGCTTTCTGGCTTTGTCACTTAATCTAAGGCATGTAATCCACACCACTGACAATTCCATTTAGAATATTTCTAAAAAATCTCTAAATTCAGTAATTGCACATATGCATGGTTTCAGTGAGCTTTAATATAACTGATACCATGTATTTAAGTGTATTAGAAATCTAGTCTTAGTTTGGATGGTTTTCTCAGTTATCACTGGACAGTGAATTTTTGTGAATTCTCAGTGAATTCTCAAATGTCTGGTTATTGTGTGTACAGTGTGAGAACGATATGTATTTTCATAAAAGGTGATGTATTTGCAAGAGTGTGAAGTTTTACTTGCAGAGTTTGAAATTGTAATCAATAAGCTGTTCCTTAATTGAGACAAAGCAACCATACTAAATGCAAATATTAACCATTGTATCTTCAGTGATACTTTAATGCAGTAACAAAAGATTTGAAGGTAAATCACCAGAGCTATAAAACCAGTATATTCATGTTCCGTGCTGATTGTAATGCAGCTTGTTTACTAAGGAAAAGGGAAATCTTGCTTACTTGGCAGAAAGAATGGAAAAATAATTTAACAGGTAGGTCTGTGCAGCCTTTATAAGCACAAACGCATGAAGTGTATCAAAATAGTGTGTTTGCTTTCTGGTCAGTGTTACCTGATAGAAATATAAGGGTGGATTTTGAGTTATTGTGTTACAAAATCTTCAGGCATGCCTTCTTCAGTGAAAAGTGTAGTGGTTGGGCACACAAATAGCTGTTCCTTGCAAAGATACCTAAATACAGATGAATGTAAAACAGTAGGAGGACTTTACAGCTTGTTGGCTGCAAGGATGAGAAGAAAAGGAAGAAAAGCTGGTGTGAGTGCCCATGGTTTGTTGCTAGGAAAGGGTTGGGAGACAGTGGGCATGGCATTTTCTCTTTAATTTGGTTAAATCGGTCACAGCATCCTAGGGTGACAATGAGACAGTAAGCTCAGTCAGTCCCTGCAGGTGCCTTCTGAAATGAAAATCTCAGAAAGCACCTTTCCGCTGTGGTGTGGGGTAGGTGAGAGTTAATCTGCACCATCACTCCCCATTTTCTGCACGTTCCTTCGGTGAAATACAACCCACATCTT
Organism: Pampusana beccarii; assembly: GCA_013399365.1. Taxonomy (NCBI): domain Eukaryota; kingdom Metazoa; phylum Chordata; class Aves; order Columbiformes; family Columbidae; genus Pampusana; species Pampusana beccarii. The sequence goes on from VWYH01009160.1 coordinate 236,756, forward strand.
AAGTAAGAATAAAAAGGCCATCAACTCTCCCTGGGTTCTGTGTTTATTAACAAAGTAGTTCTGAATAATAGTTTCCTCTCCAGCCCCAATGATAGGTAAATCTATATTTTTTTGTGACTGTTCTGCCCACAGTCTGTATTCCCACATCTAGACAGTGGTCACAGCTGTCTATGCATCAGGATAGAGCAGCCAGATCTTTACTTCCAAGTCAGTAAAGTCTGTATACCTCAGGGATGGTTCACAAATGTTACTCCTCTGCCTAGTTCCCTTTGCATTTATTTAGACCTTCCTGTGTAGCTGGGTGCGAGAAATGATTGTACATTTAAGGAATAGGTATGTGTATTAAGAAACCTTTAAGAAGCTTTTTGGGGGTGGGGGTGGGGGTGGGAAGGGTTGCAGAGAAGAAGTGTTTTAAAGTTACCTGGAAATCTATGTGGGGCTTCACAGGTACTGAAGCAAGACTCTTCCCCTGAAAACAGCAGGTATTTAAGGAGCATAGTGACTTTTGGACCTGTTCATCTGTAAGCATGGCTACCAGGGTTATGAGACATAAACCAAGAAGTCCATATTTCTCGTTCGCTAACAGGTGATGTTTCAGGGATTGTTAATCTTTCCTGTGGTTTTCACACACAGCAGTTTGTGACAGAAGGGCACAGATCCCCCAGATTGTCTCAGCATCTGTCACAAAATAGCAGCCCAAAGCAAATTTCTCCTGGGAGACTGAATTTGGAAGCCCATGTCAATTGTTGGTGCTGTGCCGGTCCCTTTGGTATTGCAGCACAACGCTGACCCAGGAGTTGGTGGCACGATGACATGTAGTTGACCTTCCAGCAGCATCAATACTCTCCACAGCTTTAAAAGTGGTTGTTCAGCTGCTGCAAATGAAGCTGGTCACAGCCCATGACTCGGCTACGTACACACAAATTATCATCACAATAATCACTATTTATCTCTGGAAACCTATCAAGTTGCCCAGCAAATGGCTTTTGCAGAGTGCTTGGAGGGCTGTAATCCAGCTTGGTTGAGACAGCTTTTGTAACTGACCCTGGTTAGGTCAACAGCAGGACTTGAACTGAGGCATTTCAGGGTGGTTTTGAGCTGTGAAGAGGGCAAGGGTTGTTACTCTGCAGCAGAAACAGTCATAAGTGACTCAGGTGAGCCATGCAGTAGAGGAGGAGGGAGACCATGCTTTCTGTGATGTGCGCCACAAAATATTAATAAAGCCATGGGAAATGAGTGTGAGACCTTTCCCCCTTCGCACTGTGCCCTGCTGTCACCAAAATTCCTCCCTCGGTCACAAAAGAGATGGCCCCTTGTCAGGGGTCTGCAGACATCACCTTTCCACACCAGTCAACCCATTCATTCTTCAGTGGTCAGACTGGGATTTTGGTGAGGTGGACTTTAGGCTGTGAAGCACTTGCAAATAACCACTATTAATGTATTAACCCGTCTGACCAGGTGGTGAAAGGCTCTGTACTGTGCTGAATTCACTGAAAAGAGACTAATTTGATTAGGACTCCCTAGCTGGGGAGAGAAATGACAGCAAGGCGATTACAGGATAAATTTATAGGGGTTATGTCAATCTGTGACCAGTAAACATCGAGGTCCTTATGTAACCTCCTGCTGAAGAGATTTTTAAGCTGCGTATGGCCATTTTTAGGAGAAACAGCTCACTTAAATGCAGCGCTCTCGTCTGCATTCCTAAGAAGCAGTGCAGGCTGTTGTCAGAGATAGGATCCTGGGTGGAATGCTTGTTCGGAATCTATACAGTTACTTCCCTGCTTTTAAGCAGTTTTTGATCCATCTGTGAATTAAGACATGGGTTTTGTAGCTTAAAGCTATCAGTACAGAACTCTCTAATGGGGTTAACTTCTCTACCAGTAGACTGGCTGTAGGCTTATCGGTGAAGAGTGGGAAAAGTGATTTAAAGCAAATTGTCCTAGAGCTGTCTTCTCTGATTTCCAATGTGTACATCCTGTTGCTATTGCAGCAGGATCTTCACGTGAAAATGAAAATATGGAATATCATCTAAAGCTTTCATTCTCCCAGAGTGCTTGAAAGCAGACATGATTTTATATTCACAACACAAAAACCTGATCCATTCAGTACTTCACTTGAGCATGTCATTTATTTTCAATCTCCCTCTGAGTAGAGAAAGGTACTACGATAATAAATGAAAACATAAATTCTGTTGAATTGCTGTTCTTCCCTTGCTTTTTTATATTGCTGCTGAGTTTTTTGCTAGCCTTAGTTTTTCTTCCTGACCACCTTTCGGTCTATCCAGTGACATTTCTTAATGGTTCCAGTCCATGTTGAGAATAGAAAATCTTCCTCCAAATCCATGAGGCTCTGGATCAGAATTTCTTCATACAACTGAGAAGCCCCTTGAGGGACAGCTCACAGTCGTACGTTCTGCTTATAAATTTTAATCAACCTTTACTTCCATAGATCCTGATTTCTACTGGGTCAACATATACTTAAGAAACAATAAGAGGCCTCTATATGGTATGTTGCCTTATGCAGTATTTTGATTAAGCACATAATTTCAATTACTGTCAATCTGGCTTTACCAAAAGCTCTTCTAAATGTTTATCTTCCCCAACACCCTCCCAACCCCCAGCAAAGCAGCATCGGAATTTTCATACCACACAATATTATTTGCAGAAAAGTACCACGATAAAAAAGCAGGGAGACAGCAATGTGTACACCAAGGGCCAGATTTAAGACAGGAGAGTATCTACATGTCTTATAGGCATGTAAATCCTTCTCAGGGTCTGAGCCAAACTCCCTGTCTTTTAAAAAGCCATTGGCTCCTTAAGGCCAGATTTTCAGCAGTGTTTGTAAGGGAGTGTTGAGGGACTATGAGCTTCGGTCAATTCAGCATTAAGCACTTCAAGATACAGATATCCAGCTAGTCAGATTTTTCAGAGGATTTTCATAATATTAGGTACTTAAATATTTTTTCAAAATTCTGCTACTGTCTGCATCTTTAAGCCCTTAAATACTTCCATAAATCCAGACCTAACATCTTTAGCCTGCTTCTGGATGTTAGATTTCAGCATTAAAATTTTCCTGGTGAAACAAAGTAAAGGTCCTGCTTCTTGGAAGTTAGCAGGAGCAAGTCAGAACTTCTGAAGGTCAGACATATTACTAATGTGGTTTTGTTTGTTACTTCAGGTTTGTTAATAAGTTTGCCGTGAATAAAGCTTGCAATATTCTGGTTTATAGTGATAAAGGGGTATGAGATTTGGGTGTGTGTTAAACTTTTGGAGAAAAATTATGTATCTTTTCTTCTTCTTGATAGTAGGAGTGTGGTGGTAAGCCCCAAGGGATCATACTGTTCGTTCTCTCATAGCAGCATCCAAGATCCTCCTCCTGCTCTGGGGGCATTTCATTTCAGAGATATAAGGATAGTAATAAAATCTTCCTCCTTCCAAAGCAATTCCTCAGTTCATAGCTGCCTGTCCAGAGCTATGTCAGTAATACTCCAGTATTCAGTCCAATAAAAATTTTGTCAAGGAGGCATAAAGTTTCTGTCAGATCTTTTCCATTAAAAATCATTTTTGTAGCAGGGAGCTGTAACAGCCACACAGCTATAGAGCGAAAGTGTGAAACGATGAGAAATTTGGACAGTATTATCATCCAATGGGGACTCAGTTGCAAGCCACTTTGAATGCCTCCAGTGAATGGAGCATGACAACCAGAATATTTTTCACAACAGATTATAATGTAAGAAATTTATTACAGATCTCAGAGGGGAATAGCCCACACCACTGATTCTAGTCCTTCCTCCCAGATATATTACTCAGATACTATGAAATCATAACTCCCTGTAAATTATTTATGAGCCTGTCCCACCTTAGATTAAAAAATATTTCTGCTGGAGACCCACGGAGTTAATATCTGTAGCCTTGTGTTTGAATTCCTGAATTGCACAGTTATTTCTGTAGTCAACAGGGGGTGTATAGCATTTGATTTGTCTGGTAACTACACAGCCATAGCTGGTTGTGAACTGATCAGAAACAGAAGATGCAACCGTGAGCAGAACTTGCAGATCCGATCGTAGAAAGCTACTGTCACCCATCTGTGCTTTTGCTCCATCACATCAGTGGATTTACTGCTTGAAAGTGGGGCTGAGGCCGCAAACTAGAAAGGAATTTTTTTTTATGTCCTCTTCCAAAGGAAGGTTTGAATTAAAGGGTTTATATTTACTGTAGATTGTAGTGTTTGATGTTACATCCTGACCTATTGATGATTTCATCACTTGAAGTTCTTGATTTACTTGTTTGACCTGAATCATGACCTTAATGTGATCATCACATTGTTCCATCTTTAATTAGCTTGGTAAAATTGTACTGTCTTAGCTCAGTGATGTGCTAATTTAAGTGCCTCTTTGCTTACTCATCCTCTTCAAGAAAATTCATTTTAACAAGTCAACAGAACAGGTTTCATTTGCCAAATTTCACAGTGTGGACATTGCATTTAACGCCTTTTTTTTTTTTTATGAGCACACATACGTAAAAACATTGAATTTTGCGATGATTGCTTTTTATACTTATGGAAAATGCATGTGCCAGCATAACTTTCAGGTTTGTACCAAAACACCCGTGCAGATGATCTCACTGACAGTGATATGTTGTATTTTCAACACAAGTTTTCCACATGATAATTTTCATAACTTATTCTCTGTTCCTTGATATTGGTGAGTAGCTTTCTTTTGCAGTATGGTACCTAAAAGTAGACACGAGTGTGGAGCAAGGCAGAAGAATAACGTTTGGTACCATATAGACTTGCCTATTTTTTGTGTCTTAGACATTTGCCTGTTCACAACAGTATTTTGCCATTGATGTACTTGGCTTGTGAGCTAATCTGTACCTATTAGAACCTTTTCCAATATTTAGAATTTGAAGTTATTTATCTGAAGTGGAATTTTTGTACAGCAGCCACTCTCCAGGCCAGATTTTGAATCCCTCACTCCAATGATAAATCCTATGTTCACAGGATAGGAAATTTGGAATAGGCACCTGCTGTCTAATGGAAAAAGTTTTTAACTCCTGCTCAAACAACAGAGTTTGTAGCTTTTCCACAACTCTGAGTGAATAAGCTCAAGCTCTATTAAAGCCTTAGGAGACTTTGAGTAACTAAGTGGCTTAGATTTTTGTTAAACTTCGTTTGAATGCTTATGCATTTTTACTGCAATATTAAATAGACCATTTAATGGATTTTTATTAGTAATGCAGCCTGAAGCCTCATTACTTGAAAGCTTTATAGCTACCAGAAGCATGTGTTTTCAGGCTCCAATGGAGAAAAACAGACTTTTTGGTTAAGGCTGGTGTTTCAAAACTGAGAGATCAGTAAATGGTCTCATCTTTCTTCTTTTTTCCCCTCCCTCCCTTTTTTTTTTATTTTGCCTGTCCTACATACTTAATACGAAAGTTGTTTAAAGCATCATAGTTTAGCAAAGTAGGATCAAAGCAAAGGAGGATTATTTGCTGCTTTCTAAGCAAAAGGAGAAAGGTGTTGGAAGGAAAGGAGTGAAATGTCTGCTATTCAGTGCCACGGGAATGCTGCCTTTTATTTTTTTTTTCCTCTATTTGAAGGCATCCAGTGGTACCCATAGTCAAGGCTGCCTCTTGGGAGGGAAGAAGTGGTCTTAACTAGGATGATACCAGGAAGAATATAGTAATGTTGCAGATACAGTGTCTCTGTGACTTAAAATTGCTATGAAGTTACCCTTCAATGGTGTGCTAGGCATCTGAGAGAAGCTTTAGTAGAACTGATGGTTTGAAGAGAATGACTACTGCAAAGCAGCTTTTCTTTTACTGAAGAACTTGGGCTTTGTGTTGTGCTTTCGAAAGCATCAGTTACCTATTTTCTGAATCTGTGCAACAAAACTGAAAGCTTCCTGGCCTGAAAACTGAAAGCGCCTTGCCAAGATGTTGTGTGGCTGTTGTGTAGGGTCTGCCTTCCTGCTGAGGAGAGCTGGAGGTCTCCAGGGTGTGCTGCAGTTGGCTGGTGAACACATGTAATTCAAAACTTAAGGTGCTCCCATTTGTTTTTAGAAGGATGAGTTTCTTCAGACGTGTTTTGTGTGTAGGAGAGGCTTATTGTGCAAGTTGCCACTGTCTCCCTAGAAAAGCGGTTGTGCAAGTTCTTCCTTGAGCCCAACCTGCCCAACCTTCTTTGTGTCTCCAAGACTCATGGACCAGAGCTACCTCTTGCTACCCCAATGGATCACGGGGTTGCCCGGACAAAACAGGTCCATGGATGCTGCTAGGAGATCCTGTTTAAGTGATGTTGGGTCTCACCAAAGGTGAACATATATGGCTGGCTTCTGCCAGAGGTTCTGCATGTGTTACCACCCTTCTACATGTCCTCAGGTGTCAGGTCACCTACCCTGGCTCTTCAAATACTAAGGGGGAGAAGCTGAGAAATTGGCTGCAGCTCTAGAAGAATATCAAACAGAAGGTATATTTCTTTTGTTATTAATTTAGTAAATGTATTTAATGAAACAGGAGCCATATCAATGTAATCATCACTAGAAGGTTCCCCCCCCTTTTTTTTTTTGCTTTTGTTTTGTTTGTTTGGTTGGTTTTTTTAATATATTAAGTTAGTTTCATGCAGAGCAGCAGATTTCTGTGCAATACTGGTGCAGTTTGAAAGGACAGTAGGGGCAAAGCCTGAGCAGGAGGCAAGCAGATCTTCTAGCAGTTGGGAAAGGCAGGGTGTGATCAGGCAATTTGTCATCCAGAGTTAAGAGTAAAAAGTTTTATTCAGAAAAGGAGGTAACTTGCATTTATTGTTGTGGTGTCTGGAGCTGGTGAGCTTTTTAGCTGATCCCATCAGCAGATAAAAAGCGAAGTCCTCTGACCAAGCTCTGTAAGGAAAATTTGTCTTACTGCTTCCCTTGATTAGGAGAAAGTAAGTTTTCTGCTTTGCAAAAATGTTTGACATTTAAAAGGCTATATCAAAAAATACATTATACAATAAAATAAAACAAGTGCTTTACAGGGTTTTTCACCAAGAATAACCACTACTAGGACAGACTGAGGGACTTGTTCGACTGATGGAGGCCCCAGGCTCAAGCCCCTGTTAGAACAAGGGACGTGGAACTCAGGCTTGGACAGATTCCCAAATCACATGATTATTTTTCAGTAGGGTCTTCCTCCTTTATGAATTCAGTGCCTATCCACTCACTGCAGGCCCTTGAGAAACATGTTGGCAGCAGCTCTCCTCAGAAAAGAATTTGGCATTTTTCTGCTGGGGAAGTATATTTCCTGAAAAACCTCCATCTGTCTTGAGCATACACTTTATTTGAACATCCAAAACATTGAAATAAGCAGCTGTTCACAGAACAATCGCCTTATCATAAAACTCACCGTGCTAAGAACATGATTTTTGTTTCCATTTTGTGTGAGGCAGTGCTCCTCATTATTCTCTCTGCACACCGAGCTTCATCTAAATCAAATTGAACTGAAAAGGACAATAGTGCCATTGATTTCTAGTACTAAAAATAATGCATAATAACCTCACTGTACTGTCATATCTGTTCGGTGAATGAAATTGCTATCACAGAAGATGTATCATTATTCATCAACTTCATTATCCTTACCAAGCAGGCTGGTATCTTCATTCAGGTAATTTCTATGGAACTTGACTTGAGCAAGAAGTGACAACATGAGCCCCACTTCTCAGCCACCCGTGCACGTCCAGGAGGTGTTCAAATATCCTCGTTCATGTGAAGTGCTTCGCTGCTAAATGTGTTTTGGAGGGTAGTAGGTGTGGGAAACCACAGTTTCCCTGAGAGGAAGACTAGGAGAGGATTTGGGGTAATTTTTTGTGGATTTTCTTTTTTTTTAAACAAAAACCCACCAACAACAATCCTCTTGCATGTATTCTTCTCTTCCCACCCAAACTCTTGTTTTTCCTGAACTGCTGATTAATTTGGGTCAGGGGAGATACATTCTCCCTGTGTATTTGTGAAGCATCAAGTGTTAATTATGAAGAGTTCTCCATCTCACTGGGACCTACTGCAGAAGGCAAGAAAGGGGGTTTAGGTAAATCCAGCCTTCAAACTTACTTCAGGCTGACTGGTGAGGAGGTTTACACAAGGTTGAAGCTTGATTACCATGTCATATGGACATTCAGAAAAAAATTACTCCTTTTGCCCAAGGACTTTCCCACTTTCTGTTCCCCACCTCTGAACACAGTCTTCCTAGAACCTAGCTTAAATTTCTGACATAAAACCTGCTCCTTTCTCTTATGCTCTTCTTCCCAAGCCCACATCTTCTTACTTGAAACCCTAAAATATATTTTTGGTTTTGTTTGCTTGTGGATGTTAGGTTGAACCTTTCCTACTCTCAGGGATTTCTGAAACGTTAATTGCTTTTCTGTCTTAATTGCCCCTGGAATGAGCTCAGGAATTAGCTTTTTGCTAATGGACAAATATTTGAGCTGTTATGGCTCTGAAATTGTTATTTTTAGGCCTAAATTAAGGTGGGGAAATAAGATACAGATAACAATCAAGTTTCCACTATTATTATATGAGAATGCACTAGGAATTACAGAATTAAATAACGCCTAAAAAGAGTCCAAGAACCTGTTCAGAATGAGTTAGAGCAGTCTTGAGATGAAATGCCCAGGACATTTTTGCAACTACATGCCATCTTGATATTATTGGTCCTTGTTTTAATGCAAAGGTCTTGTTGATAGGCCTCGTTCTGTTAATAATTTCACTCCATCCACATGCTGAAAGAACTGGCTTTATTGGGATCATATGGGAAACTTCTAAGATCTGTATTTTTCTCTCATCTTAAAGAAAAATTGAGAAATTGAGTAATGACTTAATTGGTTTTAGTAGCTGCTCTGCCAGCATGTGGAGAATTCATGCAGTATGGCTTGTCATTGGGGGACCTTAACGATTTTTGAGCACTTTAAAGCTCTCAGAAGTCACGCAGTAATACCTTGAGGTACTTCTGAGGCATATGCAAAATACAGGTTTCAGCAGACACAGGTTAAAAGCACAGCAGTTGCGAGAGTGAAAACTCAAGCGAAGCAAATTAGCAGTTTTATTTTCTACCCAAGTCATTACTCAAAGATGGAAAACTATGCGAGAAAAACACAGCATGTGATAAAAACGAACGTTATTTTTATTCCTAGGAAGAAACTTTCATTGTATGGTTATTAGTGTTGCAATTCTCATTACTTACTGATTTGTTTAAAGGACTCTTCTCAAATGTAATGGTCCCTCTGACAAGGCAAATCACAAAAAAACCCCGAACAGATCCATCAGTCAAAAGTCTTGCAGTCAAAGCTAATAATTCTGCTTATGTAGGTCCCTCAATCAGCTTTCTATCAAGATGTTTCAATTTGTGGGGCCTGTGTAAGCTAATAGTTTGTAGAAATGTAACATATGGTTCTTTAATTAAAGGCTGTCAAAATGCATATGTGCGATGGGACCTAACTAAAATGGCATTGGGGAAAAGAAAATAATTTAAACCTGAATGAAAACAAGTGTTGTTTGCTTTGGTGAAACAAATGGAAAATTCCCCACTAGTCCATCTCTAGATCTTGTCTCATTTTTCTTTTCCTCTCTTGAAGAGAGAAATGAATGGGGCTATTCTCTGCTAGAGACCACAACGATCTTTCAAACCTCCTGGGAGAGGAGATGGGAGAGTTATCTGGACCATCCTGGGACAAACAGGTGAATCTGGAGCCCTGTTCTTTCTTTTGGGGGAGAGGATGGGGAGAGAAATGAAGGGCCAGTTATCTGGTTGAATCAAAACTTTCAGCCATGCCCCACCCTTGCCCTCCATGGTTCCAGGTGAAGCAGTCAGAGGTCCACTACCCTGCGTGCTGGGGGTGGCTGTTCCTGCCCCGTCTGCTGTCACCACGTCCCTGCATGCTGTGCAAAACCAGCATTAGCTGTCTCAGGGTCTATAATGAGATGCTGGTGGCACTGGCTGTTCCGTCTTAAGTAACATCATTTCTGGGAAGGCTAAGAATTAAAGCATATCAGGCTCTGACAGGGGAAATCAGATTTATATAATTTTCTGACAGACAGGCTTAAAGCTGTACAAACGAGAAATATACTGTCAAGTAAAGTTAATATTTTGAAAGCCCAAGGTTTTATGAGGCAAGACACAAACCTCTCTTCTTACAAAGATGCTGCTGCTTTTTCCCATCTTTTCAGTAGCTCTCAGGAGTCATGCTGCCCTCAAGCAAGATACCCACACACATAAATCTGATCCCTATTAATGGTAATAAAAGACCATTTTAATGAGGAGAGGTTTGGACTCGACTCTACCCTGACTTATGGGTTTCCATATTTATGTGATGAGAGGCAGCACCAGTTCTCCTCCTTGGCTATAGTTGGAACAATAAGTATGTTTTAAGCATAGATGAGGTTCTTAGGGACATGAGTTAGTGCCAGTGTTGGTTAACGGTTGGAGTTGGTCTTGAGGGTGTCTTCCAACCAAAATCATTGTATTCTATGATTCTAGGCTCACTAAGGCATGGCAGATGATCTGAAATGAGGTTGTCCTGCCACTGCAATGCCCTAGAGTTCTCCAGAATCATTAAGACACCTGATGTGCTTGTTAATATTTTTTTGTTGTTTTATTTTTTTCCTATCTTTCTGGAGCTTCCTAATCAGAAGAGAGCTTCTGGAGGTGAACAGGGTTTGTCACCCAAGTATTGGTGCAGGAATTATTCATAACAAGCTACGGTTGACCTACGTGTCCCTTCTTGCTCTTGATAATGTATTGTCCCAAGTTGAAGGGACGTACTTATTTCTCTTCCTATTTGTGGCATAGGATTGAGGACAAAAGATTGAAGGGTCAAGCCCCTGTCTGTGTGAAGAATGCAAATAATTATGTTTTTAAATAAAAACTAAGAAAGTGAACCTGTTCTTCTGAGTTGCACAGCTTGCACTCCACCTGTAATTCACTAGAAAATTGTGCTACTTTAGGATCTTTTTGCTAGAGGCAGGCCTTAAATCTAATTTTCCCTCTTTTTATTGTTACAAAATAATTGTATCTGCTTATTCTACATTCAAATCGCCCTTCAGTGTAAGGATTTAACCAGGGATGAGTGTTGCAGTCTTGTTAAAAAATGACAGATATCTTTTACCCCGCAAACACCATCTTCTTTAAAATGAAGTAATTTTGAAACCGGAATGCTTTAACATCGCCTTCTTTTACATGCTGTGCTAAAGAAAATAAACAAGTAGGTAGGAAATCAGCAAAGGAGGTGGTAAAAGGAGGAAGGAGGTGGCATTAGATTATTTAAAAGTACTTTTTTTTTTTTTTGTGCCCTCAGATGTTCCACATGCCTAGCCCGTATTTATCCATCCAACAGGGACTGATGGGAACTCATAATTTTGGAGGTTTGTCCATTTGAGTTAAGTGTTGAGTATTGAGGCACTGAAGCTAAATAGGTTCCTGTAGAGAAAAAAAAGTAGTTCTCAGAATTGTGATGCTCTTCTAGTAGACTCTTTGGGGGTAATAGCCAAAAAACCAAACCCCCAAGAGATTGCAGGAGGAAGATGAGCAGGGCTTTCCTACAAAAAGATGTCGTGTTAGTGGAGCTACATCAGCTTAAATCAGAGGACACTTTTCCTTTGCCACAAGTGGAGCCCTGTTGCCTTAGAGGAATTTTTGGTCAGATCTTTTTATCTGTATAGTTTCTGTTTACTATTGATTTTGTTATATATCCCTCTGTTTATAATCTGCTTGCTTAGTTTTTTATGGGTACTTTAATAATTCCTTTTGATTTTGTATCTCATACAAATAATTCATAATTCCCTTTCCATCATGCGGTTATTGGGCATTTTTACCTCTAATGTACATACGGTCTCCATGGGTTTCACCAGAAATTACAGGAGGTCATAAAGTTTAAATATAGCCCAATCTTAGAGGTGAGCCTGAGTGTTATCAAGTAACTGGACTGTTCTTTTGGACCTATTTTGTCCATTATAATTACAAGCCTGCTCCTTGTAAATAAGATTACCCAGAAAATCCAGGCTCCCAAAGTCCAAATCCAGATATGAATGATGTAAGTTGATCTTCTCCTAAAACTTGAGTATCACACTACAGTAGGGGAAGCCCTTCAGTGATTACTTGACAAGACTCCCCCTATGAGCCTGGCATGAGTGAATGTAACACTTCCTTTTCCTTTTTCTAATTATCGGTATTCTGCAACGTGTAAAAAATAGTACAGAGGCTTTGGCCCTGTGTGCCCTACAGTATGTTAAGCCTTGTTTAGGCTTATTGCAGCACTGCAATCAGAGTTCTTGTAGCCTGAGGGAATTTTCTCACCTTTCTTAATTTAATTAAACATTTCCCATTAAGTTTAATTATATGTTAAGATGGAGAATTCCATATAGTTCTGTATAGTTCTCACAGAATTTCTTCTGGGACATCATCTTGTTTGATAGAGTGAGTAATTTAACAGAGATTTTAATATTCTGAGTTTTTGCAAAGTCTGTTTCTATTTCTCTCCACCTAACTCATTTGAAGCAAACAAGAGACAGGTCTCCACAATGAAATCATTATTATTTTCACATTTTTATGTGAGGGTGTCTGAAATTGTGGCTTGCTCATGGAATGTTTTGGAAGAAGCTATTTCTGACTGTTCTTCAAAGCTTCGCATCTCTTAGGGGTTTTGAGTGTTATAAACAGTTTGCTATTTAAAGGAGGAAAAAAAAAAAGAAAAAGAATGCGACACAAGAACTGTACATGCTAAACACAAACATACCGAAGGAATTTCATGAAGGCTGTTTCTTTAGTCTCCCAGCTGGTTTATGATAGCACAACATGAAATTCTAGGAAGAGCAGAGTCCCATCAACATCACATCTGTTCAGATTGCCTGCTTTTCAGCTCCCCTTCTGGAGTTCATACATATAAAAGGGAAGAAAGCTCATGGTTCTGTCTGATATGTGACACATTTTATGGTGTAAAAATTTACTCTAACTATTTTAGTCAAATACATTATTCTGGCATGACCTGGATATACACACAGTAATTTTACCTTTTATACAAACAGTTTTGACATCAAAAAAGGTTTAGTTTACACTATTTATATGCACAGAAAAAAACCTGTTATTAAAGGTAGGCTCCTGGCTGTGTTGATTTTAGTGGCTTATAAAATCATTATTGCCTTGACATCTTTATATTTAGGATATATATGATACCTTTATATTTCAGCAGGAGGCTGCGCTCGGACCTGATTGTCTCTGCAGCATCATTTAGGGTTGGAAATGGTGAGAAATACCAGACCAAATCCTTTACTTTGGAAAGTTATCCTAGCTCAAGTGATTAAGTTTCTATGATTCTATGATTCTGTTTTTACAGGCCACATCACAGGAGAAGGTTTGCTTTACACTGAAAGGTACTTGCTTGATGCCAGATACTTAAATACAGTTTTCAGGATCAGCAAATCAGAACGTCTTTGGGTCTACACTGCTCTGGGAGCAGTGTTTCCATCTCCTGCAAATTTGTCACGGTCCTCTTCCTTTACTTGTGCATGTGTGTGAACAGCCACTTAACTTTGCAGCCTAACTTGTAATCTTGAAATAGTTATAGTTAGCAGCACAGGGATGGATAGAAAAATACAAAGTGTTCGTGTGATTCCAGGAAAGAATAGACTTTAGTTCATTCTAGGGGAGCTGTGCCAATAGTTCAGAGAATACTGGTGAAAAGTCAATTTTTCATAAGAAAATTAGAAGATATGTCTGAATACACAAAGTGTACTAGTCTGTTGAATCAGAATATCCTGATTTTATGCAATCATTTTTCAAGGCAAATTCTCCTTTAATACTTTTGCATTTCGTTCTTTAGCTCCTGTGCTTTGCAAGAATAAACAATGATTCGTCTGTTGATGTTTGATTTGTAGTTTAAGAACCACTGATAATGAGAAATAAAGCCTTTTCTCCCCTGGTTAGCACAAGAGCAAATGCTACATTAAGTTACACATTATATATGTCTTTTGATTGAAAGTAAAGAAGACAATGATTTGAGTTAAAGTGTCAAGCGCCTAGTAACTTTTTGACTTAAAAATATAAAATAAAATGTGGCATCAGTGATCCATTTGCCTTTTTAATAAAGCTTTTTTTTGGATGCATTTAGAATGGCTGCCCAGTGGCAGTATCATATTTTACTCATTAGATACCAGGACAGGTTAGTTATTTTGTCCTCATTTATGCTGAATTCAGCGGACTTACTGGCAACAGACCAAAATTTCTTTATCAGCATTTGGCCCTGCTCCTGAAGCATAAGAAAAAGGAGATGCTGAAACAGTCAGCTGTTGGCTGTGATATTTCAACCTGTGACACAGAACTTTTCTGAGAAAGGGAGCCTTGGAAGCTGTTTGAAAATCGGTATCGCAAACCTATAGGAGCAAGAATTGAAGGGGTTTCTTGAAAATGCTGAAATCAAATTAGCAACCCAGTTTGCCTGGTATTTTCAAGGGGAGGAGGGGGGAAGGCACTCTTATTTTTGTCTGTGATCACTGCCTTGAAGATAAATGACTTTGCTCCTTGCTGCAGGCCAGTATACATAGCCTTAGACACTATATGGCATTTTTTTTGTTTTGTAATTGATTTTTTTTATTAGAAATTTTCAGAACAATTTCAAACCCAAGTATTTTCCATCTGTCCTTTTTATTTCTTACTTGGTCCCTGGCTGATTTGGCTGTCAGTATAGTGTACTGACAAATAAATCATTGTCAGGGCTCTGTTTCCCCAGTGCACAAGTCATGAGTCCAAAACTAACCCCACAGTCATGCAAAGGTCCTTTCTTCATCACTTTATCAAAGCTCACTGACTTCGCAGTATCCCACAGGGAAAGCAAACAGATGGCATAAAAGACAATATCTTCTGTACCCAAGAAAAGATGAGAAACAAAGGTGCCGTACAAATATACAATATTTAACACAGTCAATGCAACTTTTTTGCAAAGCTCGAAAACACAAACATGTTTGGTAAGGGTAGACTAAAACCAGCAAAGCCTCAACTTTAATCATATGCTAGAAAAGCAAATGAGCATTTGGGAATTTTGTTTTATGCTGTTTCAGCTTAAGTATGCAAGTGCTGATTTTATGGGGTCTGTGAGTTCCCGTGTGCTGTAATCATGGAAAGTTTTTAACTTCTCACTGTACTGCAGACATTTGTAGTGAGCAGAAGGCATCAGATGTAGGATGGTGAACTTTTGAACTGCTGCTGAAGCAAAATGTGCTAAACTGTAGAGTGAAAGGTGGTGCAACAAGCAGCCTTGGAAATTTCACTTCATTTAGTTTTTCAAGGATAAGAAACACACAAGAGAAACCTCCCCCCCCCCCCCGCGCCCCGAAGTTACTTTGCTCAGTGAAAAAAATAGTAAATCTACCTTTCAAGACAAATTACAGTTGAGTTCTAGCTACTGATTGGGCCAAGGAAGGCTGAAGAACAAACGCATGGACATTAAAAGTGTAGAAAAAGTACACTAATATAAGTACAAAGGTAATAAAGCAAGAAGGGATAGAAAGAGAGGCTGCAAAGAAGTGAAAAGACAAGCAACCTCCAGAGAGTCCTTCTGACAGATACAGTGCTTACACTGGTAAAAATGGGGAAACCAATCTTTGTCCACATGTTATCAGAAAATGAGAATTTTAATAATAAATTATCTACATGATTGCTATTTTCTTTCTCTTTTCAAGGAGAACAGCTGTAAAAAGAAAAGAAATATTGCTGTAAGGAAGGTGTTTTACCTAGTGGAAAGCAAACACAATGAAGCCTGGATGTATTAGTTTCTTTAGTTTTGTGAGGTGTTGGATATCTATGGGTGGTTTTTAGATTTTTTTCTGGGAAAGGAGGGGATGTAGGAGCAGCTGAGCTCTCTTGCTGCTTGTCACCCAGGCCCCTCCAGTATTGAGCACGACTCTCTTGCATCCCTGTGGGGAGAGAGAGATGAGCAGACATGTAAATGATCTTTCCCCAACTCTTGCACAGGATTTCATAGTCTGTCACAGAGGAGCAATTGTCTGTCACATTAATATGGTTCTTATTACAGTATTTATGTCAAAACCCCTGTCTCTCATCATTTTCATTAGCATGAAAAGTAAGGTTTTAACAACTATGGTAATAGGTAATAATGTAGCATTAGCACATAAATCTAGTGACAATATGGAGATGACAGGGAGGTGTTCTGATTTGCTTCCAGCACTTATTTTGGGGACAGATTTGTGTACGTGGCTTACTTTTAGGAAGTATTCACTGTAACTATCAGAACTAACAGGAAAGCTTGGCAAAGAGGTACACGTTCCCATCCTAATTCCAACAGATACGTAGTGTGGCAGTTGCACTTTCCCCTCCCACACCCTGAGACCGGTGTGGCAGTTGCACATCCCCCTCTCAGAACTGGACCTTCAATGGGCAGTTAATGGCTCTTTGTGCAGACCCACAGCCGGTGGGCAGGGTCATCAGCAGAGGAGGGGCCAAGCCTGCCCGCAGCCCAGAGAAGCTGAGGAGCTTCTGGAATGCCCACAGCCAGATCTGAGCTGACTATAAATGGGGTTCCCACCGAAGACCCCTTTGTGTGGTCTTCTCGGAGCTGCGGGTCTGCCATGCTGCCGGAGTCCCTCCCCTTAGACAGAGAAGCTGTCTAAGGTGATTCCCCGGATTGGGAGAGCCTCACCTCTGTGGGTGGTGAGTGATAAATTACTGAATATATACTTTAATAATTCCTTGCCTGAGACAGGCAAGGTGTAAGTTCCTTGCCAGGCAGTCAGGTGTAAGTCCTGNATTGTATAAACCCCGTTTCCAATCGGTTTCCAATCGACGGTACTTTTCCAGCTGGAATAAAGTTTGTTTTGGACCTTCTTGTCTGCCTAAACTTATTTTGGGGTGCCTCCATGACATGTATCTAAAGGTTATAGTTACAGGAGGGTTCATTGCCAAAGCCTGTGATTTCGGTAGGGGAAGAACACTTTAAAAACAGTGTATGCTTTTTCACAGGCCCAGGTGGGCTAAACTTGAACCGGATGTTTAGGTTAAATACTGGGCTAGAATATGCTAAATAAGTTTGGCCACTGTCCTGGGGAATTTAGGCTCCGTCTCAGTGTGCTGAACTGAGCTTAGCGAAAAGCAGCCCTTTTTTCCCCGACTTGTGAGTTAATCAGTTATTGTCACTTGTGTAACTGAGCTGGCTGTTACCGGGGTTGAATTGTATGTATTATAGAAATTTTGCCTGTAGAGATCAGAGCGACCTGCAGATGAAGGTGAGTGCTCTTATCCTCATTTAACTGATGGGTAAATAGCAATGAAATGCAATTCCTGAAAAGCATCTGAGCTGATAGTTAGCCATTGGGAATAAAATCCTGTCTCTTACCATCCCGACGGATGCTTCATAAATTTCAAGTGTGCATAATGTGCAGTTTAAGACATGTTTTGATGTATATCCTTTTGACAGACAAATCATAACCTATCTTTGTGTTGCCAGAGAGGATGAGCCTGATTCTTAAAATGAGATTTCCAGTGTGAATATTCATGTTCACAAAACTAAATTCCATTTTAAGTATTCTGCAGTAGCCGTAGGTTTAAGCACATACCCTCACTTGGTATTTTGCTCGCTACAGCATTCACATAGAGAGTTTGCAACCTGGAATTGAATACAGTCAAAGTAAATTCATGTGAAGTAGATAAATAATTATAGCAATGCTGCCTGATTATTCAGGAACTCTGAGACTTATCCCAAGATGATGATTTTTACATGAAAAGTAGATTAATGGAAGTTGACAGCCTTGTGTCCATCCAAACACAGTGTGAAGTGATAATAAGTGTAGAATTGCTCGTCGGTAGGGTCCCATGTCACATACTCAGACTAGATAAATGATGAATATGTAATGAAATTAGATGGAATTGAGACAGATGGCTCGAGCTTTTGATAAATGCATATATCTTCACAATCAGATAATAATGCTAATGTGTGGAAGATCAATAGGGATATAACAACTTTGAAAAGGAAAATAGTTTCTCTGCTTTCCCTTTAACATGTGCATTTAAATCAGAATCAAGCTTAATTTAATTATAATTTTTTTTCCATCATGAAATTGAACAACAAGAAGAAAAGAAACCCCAGGAAAAAATATAGGGCCATTTTCATCTTATTTTGCTTTGAACTGTAGTTATTTATCCTGCTGCGTATAATGAAATACCATCGCCAAAAAGAAAAGACAATTATTTTCTCCCCAATAAATGTTAAGCTAGATTGATGGTCCCCTCTATAAAAAGAACTAAGTGAAATTCTTGACACCCTTTCAAGAAGATGTTGTTTCATTCCTAAGAACTCCAGTTATGAGGAAGCTTATAACATGGTCCACCTGTTATTGATAGGGATGTTTAATATTTTACTGACTATTTAAGGTGCAAAGTCCTTGAGATAAATCAACCTCTCCTTCTCTTGCTTGATTTTACTATTTTACTTCAGGTACATCTTTCAGAGAATTGATATATTGTCTAGGGACATGGTGTAAAAATTATCCTTTGAAATAATGTCATTACTGAAAAGTAAGGATTTTTGAGAACAAAATAATTATGAAGCTCATTAAATTCACAGTTTCTGCATATTGCAGATTAGTGAAAGAGCAATGGCAGCAACTCAGCACATAATTTTGCACAGTGGTTGTGTGTATTATCTGAATTACTGTCACTTCTCTTCTCAAGTGACAGATGATGCTGAACTTTTTGTGCTTTCCCGAAGCCTCACAAATGCAGTGGGAATCCTTCTTTTAATTTTGGCAGGAGGAAATGACCTCAAGTTGCTCCAGGTGGGGTTTAGATTGGATATGAGGAAAAATTTCTTCGATGAAAGGGTTGTTGGGCATTGGAACAGGCTGCCCAGGGCAGTGGTGGAGTCACCATCCCTGGAAGTATTTAAAAGACGCATAGTTGTGGTGCTTGGGGACGTGGTTTAATGGTGTAAGGTTAACGGTTGGACTTGATGATCTTAAAGGTCTTTTCCAACCTAAATAATTCTATGGTTCTGTGATTCTGCTGCTGTGCATGGACACTCCCAAGAGAAAGCTTGGTTGGTGTAATAATTATTTTTGCTGCACAGTGGCAGCTGCAGAGCCATCACAACAGGAGTGCATCTCCTCCCAAAGTTTGCCACCTCCTCAGTGCTTCCAAAAATGACTTGCGACTTTCTCAAGCCAAGTGCCTAAAGCTGGAGGTTCCCCGATAACACTTAAGCACCTTAGGACTCTCTGAACAGGAATTCTTTGCATTTATCTTTCAAGTGGCAGGATCACTAAGTGTCTGGAGCATTTCTAGCGGTGTCAGTGTTTGCTTTCAGGCTGCATTCACATGGAGAATCTGGGATGAGATCTTAAAAGAGCCTATCGCTTTGTGATATTGCCTTAGGAGAAAATTTTTCTGTGCGTCGTATCTGTAATAGTTTATTGATCAGAATGAGCCAGCTTTCACAGGAGAAGATCACGCCGTGCGTTTTATTTACACTGCTTGTGCAGCTACTGCATGGCAGTGAGCAAACTCCTTGGCTGTGTTCTCAAAATGTCACATCTTTCTGCTGAAGAATTTTAGAAACAAGACATTGTTTTCCATCAGGGCAAGTCCTCATCTGCCTTGCAAGCCAGCAAGGATGGAGAATTCCTGGTCCATGGCCCAAGCGTGGCCTGCAAACCACTTTCACGTGGCCTGTAATGTTTTAGCTTTCTACACTTAAGCAGGTTAAAATCTATCAGGGGCAGTAAAATGTGATTGCCCAAAGGTTAGAACTCTTGGCACTCAGTAAGGAAAAAAATTGCCGTTTCTGGTGTAGCAGGAAGTAAAAATGTAAAGCAAAATCCTTTTTTTGATACTTCCACTGGAGTATAGAAAAGCGTGTTGTTGGGTTTTTGGTTTGGTTTGGTTTGGTTTTGGGTTTTGGTTTTGTTTTTTTTTTAATAGAAAAGGAGTTGCTCTTCTGACCACAGATTACGGTGCTATACGCATTAGCAGAAGGCACGGTGGTGTTATCTTTTTTTTGTGCTTACTTTATGCTTGCAGACAAGCATCCCTATACATTGGGGTTAGTGAGGCTATGTTGTATCATAAGGGTTGCTGCATCTCTTTGCAATGCAAAATGTGGTGTGGGTTTGGTTTTGGGTTTTTTTGTTTGGTTGGTGTTTGTTTGTTTGTTTTTTTCCTTTATCCGTTTCCCACCCCCTCTTAGCTCCAGCTGTAAAGCTATTGAAGTAAAATTCAAATAAAGGAATATGCTAGAATTGGAAATATAATTGTCAGGCCAGAATCCCTCACATGCCACTGGATTCTTTCTTGCCTGATGCAGATTCTGGATTTGCCTGTGAAAGCAAAGCAAAAACTTTATTTGGTGCATTGTCATTAAAACAGAGTATGCAAATCCTGTACAGTCAAGACAATGGCAAGATTATGTCTGAATCATAAGAATGAGCAATGTGTTCTGCTTAATTACAGAAGTTACAGAGAAAAAGGATTTATAGACTGCCCTGTCCATCTCCCCTCCAGGACAGGATTGTTCTGCCTTTTTTTTTTTTTTCCTATGCAGGTTTACATGTGCCACGTGACAGGTCATCCAGTGGTTTACTGGGGGTCTTGCAGTTCTTACTGGGTTCAAGGGTGTAGTAGGACCCACTAGTTTTAAAGCAAAGTCTTCATAACCGCTGGTTTCTTAGTCTTTCCTAATGGTTTATTGATGTGAAACACTGCTTCTCTTTGATCACGCTTCAGCTGGTAGGAAATTTCCTGTTGAAACAACTCTGTTTTCAGAAAGCCCATTGCAGAAAGCATTGGAATTCTTCAAAAAACTCCAAACAAACACAAAAAAAGCATTTGATTTTTTTTCATAAAACTGAAAACTTTGTCTCCGAATTAGAGTGTGGATGTTTTATGGGTAGTATTTCTGTTCTCTATATATTAAGTCTAGACTCTTGCTATTGTCCACCCAAGGTCTGGCTCATTATTTTTTTCTTTCAAGTTTTTATTATTTCCCTAAGGTTATAAGTGTTTGATTACTTTTCCTTGAGCATTCATTCCATGAAGTCAACGTATTTCTGACAGTGGAATTTTAGTGGCTTCCCCCCTGCAAACAAAAATTGTAATGAAACAATATTGAGCTATGGAAGTGTTTTTCTTGCAAGTTTTTTGGTCTTCCAGTTTTCAAAACCCGCAAACTGCTTCAGTTTTTGTGTAATGCAGAAGGAAGAAAACTCCTAATTTGAGGAAAGCAAAGCCAATTCCTCTCCTCAAAAGCACTGACCCCCTTGCCCCTGAGTAGAAAAAAATCTACATCTTTAATATATTCCAAGAAAAAAGGCTGAAATTTTCTAAACAATTCATGCATCATTCCAACTAACTCAGATTTTGATCACGTGTCTCTCCTCTCCCTTCTCTCCATGTAAAGATGACTATTATACTTTTGCTCCTTGACATTCAGAGTGTCCCTGACATTCACATTGAATTCTGCCTGTAAAATACTATTTGCAGGATGCTTATTCTACTTTAAAGTTGCTCCAAATGTAGAAATAGGAACATTTAGAGTTTTGCTTCTTAAAAGCAGGATTCTTACAAACTGAAGACTGAAATGGGAAGCCTTATGCAAAGTAGTACTGCTTTTATTACTCTGGAAGGGTAGACAGATACCCAGCTTAGGGTTATCTCTCTTTACAGTGGTGCTTTAAGCTATCTAGGAAGAGAGAAGATTTAATCACACTTCTAGGTTATATTTTCACATCCCACTAGAAAAAAAAAAAAAGTCCTGAGACGGTTCTTTATGACACCATTTGCCATGACAGGGTGAGTCTTTAAAATTATTAGAGAGCCATTTGCTCCAGTGATCGGTCAATAAGGAGGGGGAGAAGTTAACTTTATCAGTAGCCTGGAGTATAATTCTGGAGTTGTGGAAGAAAATAAAATGCTGGTGTAACAATCCATGGAAGTAGTTTGGATCACAAAGCAACCATCTTTTCTATAAACTGGATTAGCCAGAGGCAAAATGCTTTCATCAGTCACTGATTGCCAGACCTAGATTTTTTGTGTGTGTGTTCCGAAAGCTTTAGGAAGTGGATAAAGAGAAATGTTCTGCTTCGAAGTGTTCAAATATCAGTTCCTGCAGGCACTCTCGGGGGATTAGAGTATTATTTAGCAACTCTCCGACTGGGGAAATTTGAAAACTGGAGCCACGGGACTGCGGTCATGCTAAAAAATAGTTACTGCTGTTGGCAAAGCAGCAGCAGTTCCTGGGCCAAGTTTCTTTGACTTTATAAGTGGGCCAGGACACCTTTAGAGAAATAATGTCTTAGATTTGGGCTATAGAAAGCATCAGTGTGGATATGGAGACTGAAGATTAAGTTACTGCTAGTGATGGGAAGTGGTTTTAAATAAGTTTATTTAGTCTATATAAAAATTACACCTTTGAAAATAACCTGTATATTATGTTATGGCACACAGCAAAGCAGACACTTCCTTTTCTTGGTAATCTGTCACACATTTTTATGGTTTCTGTCACCTCTTTGCAAGCTTGGAGATTGAAAAACAGGACAGCAAATATATTAGATGGGTCTGTGTTTCCTGAGAGCATCCCCAGTCTTCTGTCTCATTTCAAATGTGGGCACTTCTACTGCTATATCTTATAATAACAGTAAATAGTGAATGTTCTCACTGGTGTAAATTGTTCCAGTGCAACTGAAGAGCTTTAGTCCCATTACACATAAGTTACAAACAGTATGGCCGCTTTGAGTAGGAGAGATTCAACCAAAATAGGTGACAACTCACAGACTAAATTCCCTTATAATTCCAGTCTGACTTGGGTGCTACTGCCAACTCTTTAAAACTAATCCTAGCATTTCAAATCCTTGGGTAACTCAAATAGTTGCTTTATTTTAGTGGTTTTATTTATTTCCAATTAAAACTCCAGAAAATAATTAACCCATATCAGTTTAACAGAAAAGCATCTTCTTTCTTCATCAAGACTAACAAAGCCTTGGGTCTTTAGTGAAAAGCATAATTATTTGAAATCCTAGATTGGATTCAGTAAGGCAAGTATGACAACTCAGTTCCTTAAAAACAAAACAAAGAAAAAAATAATTTAAAAAACCACCAAACAACGAAAAAAAAACACAACAAAAAAACAACCAAAAAACAATAACAACAACAACAACAAAATACCCCAAACAAGCAAAAAAAAACCCCCGAAAAACAAACCCAAAACAAAATCTGGTATGTGACAGGTCTGCAGTTTCAGCAATGGGAGTTTTATACTTCTGGGAAGCCACAATCCCATAGTGACAGCCATCCCTGCATAAAGTATTCCTGTCTTGTCAAGGAAGCTTTGAAAGGAACAAATGCTGTTTCATCAGGATCTTGAAAAACTGTTAATCACTTTTTGCGTATGCTTTAAATAATATAGAGAAATCATGTTATATGATGGCCTGGCAATTAAAGGGCTGTCATCTTTGTAAAACTGCCTTACTGGTGTCTGTCTAGCTGCCAGAAGTTTTTTCCTGTTGCACAGAATTTCCCCGCAGGCAAAATTCTGTCTTTTATTCCATACCATAGACAGGACAACGAGCATGTTCCAAGTCGTGCTGTCCCTTTTTTTAGGCATCTTCCGAAAATGAAGGCAGCAGAGCTGAGCCTCCTGCACATGGTACGTGTGTTCATTCTGAAAGGCTGATGGCCAGTTTGCTGCCATTTGGAGAGCTGTGCTGCAGTTACATGGATTTTTGCCACACGCACATTTCTCTGGTGTTTCACTGTATTTCCAAAGCAAAATAGTTTAGGAAAAGGAAAGCAAACTCAACACCATTGCTATTATGAGTTGGGATGTGTAGGCAGTTATTATAAAACCTTCCATTCCACACGCCACCTTCTTTTCAGTGAGATTCAAATATGAGACGGAAAATTGCAGTCTTGTATAAGTTATTTCCTGAAAACTCTCTGTTGGGTAAGTAGTTTCTTGAGGTCCTCTTCATTATTTGATGGATGTATGTACAGTTGCTGTATGCCACTGATTTTTGTGTTTGCTGATATTTTCTGATTTTTTAAAATTTTTTTTATGTAAAGAGTTCACTAAAGCAAACCTGCCTTGGATAACTGTAACAAAGGATTTCAGTGACTGTTGTTGGACTGTCTCTCTCTCCATAATAATATTCAGCCCTTTTCAGGTAGCAACAATACACTGTGCACAAGAAATCACAGTAACAGGAAATATTGAGATGGTTGCTCTTAATCATTGGGGAATTCTAGCCTTAGGGAAGCACTTAAAGAGCATTTTTAAGGTCTTATTTAGAACCTAACGATGAAGTTTTTCTCCTTTCAGAGGCCATGTAGAGGTTATGAGCTCAAAATGGAAATATGTTACTAATGCACTGTGAGAGAAGCCTTGGTAGGAATTCCAGGAGCTTCCTTGCAAGTGTATAATTCCTGTAGCACTGGGGACCAGGAGGTCCGAGTGCCCCAGAGAGTCTCCAGAACCCCTGGAATATCACAATCCCAAGTAGATGTATCTGTCAATATTGACCAAACAGGAGAAATACACGTTGACTTGTTCCAGACCAGCAAGCTGAGACTTGTCTTCATGTAGTCTGATGTCACTTGTTGTCTCTGGCATGCAAAAATCTCTGCAAACGTCACTTAGATTGCAGCTGGATGACCTGGAGAGGTAGGATGCAGCTACAGGGCTGCTTAATCTACTTAATATTATACCTTAGTGGGATCTTGCCTTGAGTGATAAAAGGTTTCCCATTCCTAGTGACCACCTTCCTTTCAAATCCCTATGTCCTTCAGACTTCTCTGCACCTTCCAGTGTTGGTTTTCAAACATTAAGGAGCTTGTACCTTTCTGCAGGTGATTCATTCCTTCCCTGTCACTTCTCTCCTGACATTTGAAATTGGATTTTGCAGAGGTACCACTTGCCTCTCACTGATAAGAAGTGTTTGTTTCTGGCAAGATGGATTTTCTGTCTTGTTCGTCTCTCCCTTTTATATGCCGCTTTTTGCCTTGTTCTTGCTGTTCTTTGTCTTTCTTTTTGTCTTATTTCTCCCCCCGTGCTTTTCCTGTCTACTTTTTCTCTACTTTCTCCTCCGTTCTTCATATGCCCCTTCAGTTGCCTTTCACAGACATTTCTGCTGTTCAGCCTACCTACCTGCCTGAATCCCTCAGCCTGGAGTTGATGCGCTGTATAGACTGAAAAGAAGAAAGTCTGGCTCCCTCCTGCCAACTCTGGGTTTCTTTTCCAGAAGCGTGTTGGTTTCATTGGCTTTTTCAGTAGGAATTTGTTTGGTTTTTTTTTCAGTAAAAAGTTGGTTCGATTGGTTGGGTTGTGCTTTAAGAGATCCTGGTTCAAGCTGTTGCCTTCCAATTACCTGACTGGACTTATGCCCTAGTCATTATTTCTCATTAGAAGTTCATTTTGTATACATAATTAAAGATTAGTTGAAGCCAAACAAATTGTAGGTTAGGCATTCACCTGGAACAAGGCGATCACAGGGGCAAGAATGAATTAGCCACTGGGCTAGCTGCTGCTCTATAGTCTTTTGCTGATTTATTTTCTGAATGAAATTTGGAGAAGTTGTGGCTGCCCCATACCTGGGAGTGTTCAAGGCCAAGCTGGATGGGACTTTGAGCAACCTGTTCTAGTGGAAGATGTCCCTGCTCATGGCAGGGGGTTGGACTGGATGAGTTTTAAGGTCCTTTCCAACCCAAACCTTTTTGAAATCTGTTTTCTGTTGCACCTTTTCTTCTCTTCCCAAAGTGCAGGAGAGATAAATACTCTGTTCTGGACTGGAGAGTTCTGTTCACCTATCCTCTGGGTAGAGGTATGAGTTTTTTGGGAAGGACTAGACACGGATTAGCCTAGGCTCTGGGGGATACGATGATCTTTGCTCTGTCCTACATGAGTCTAATGCTTTTCCAGTGGGAATAGGAGGGTGTCAGGAGGGAGATTCCTACTGAGAGTGGAGTAAAGCAGAGCCATAGGCTGAAAACCTTGCATCAGTCTCACTTGAAGAAGGCATTAGATGGGTTTAGGTTGGATATTAGGAAAAATTTCTTCCTGAAAGGCTTTTCAGGCATGGGAACAGGCTGCGCAGGGCAGTGGAGTCACCAGCTCTGGAGGGGGTGAACACACACAGAAATGAGGTTTTTAGGGACATGGGTTAGTGCCAGGGTTGGGTTAACAGTTGGACTTGATCTCCAAGCAAAGATGATTCTATGGTTAGAACAGCAGCCCAGATTGTGAGACTGGGTAGGGCAGAGAGTAATGGAGTTGCCTCGACCACTGCTGTTGTTAGCTGTGCTTGCTGGGCTCATGCCGGCGTCTGTCAGAGCCGACAGATCCGAACTGTGGGGTTCCTTTGTTTGGTGGGAATCAGAGGGACAAAACGAAGAGCAGCAGTACTGAAAAGCAACCCCCGTCACCTTCCTCTTTCATATAATCTTTTCTTCTGTGTGTGTGTGCTTGACTGTGACTCTCAAAGGATAATTCATTAAAAAAAAAATCTTAGAAAATGTAGCCGCGTGAAGTGACTTGCAATCTCACTACTGTCACAGTACTGTTCATTCAGGATGAGAGAAAATTTTATCAAGTCTTTAATTTATCTCAGAGCTTTCTTCCATCGTTGCTCAATTTCCAATTCCATTTCTTATAATAACAAGGCTTTCTTTTATTTACATTGGTGAAGCCTTGAATTCATAAACTGTCAGAGTGATTTTAATGTAGAATAAGGCTCTATCACTGCATATAAATATATTTAGCCTGAGATTCATTCTGAGTAACCTTTTGTGGGCTCGGAATAAATGTAACACTTTTTATGTGTGCGTACCACTAGATTTAAAATGAGATTTATGACATTCATTGCCATTGTTAGAGAATGGGGGGAAATATAGGGAATACTTTGCCAGTGTTTAAGGCTGCACCGCTTTGAAATAATAAACCATTCTGTCCTACTTCAAAGTAATTCTATAGACATATTTAAAGAACACTGAGAGTTTGTCTACTGCATTTGTAAGTTTTATACTAAGCCACAAAAAGACACTTTGTAAAATGTTATTTTATCCATTGATTTTTTTTGTATTAAAATGCCATCTGTGGACCATGACCAGCATCAAAGCCCCGCCGTGCACTCTGTGTTGAATGTCGCTGGGTGAGGCATAGTTTGTGGCAGAGAAGGTATGGTTGGATATTCCAGACAGAAAACAATTTTCTCTTTCTTCTTCCCTGTTTCTGCAAGTGGCATATTGTCATACACAGACATACAGAGACTTTAGCCCAAGTCACAAAGGAGGTTCACAGCAGAGATAGGAACTGGATGCAGGTGCCTACCAACTCCAACACAATCATTGACTTGGCCAAAACTTGTTGAGTACCTGGATTTTTCCTTCAGCTTGTGCTATTTTATTGGCAAACTTTTTTGGTCCCCTTCTCAAGAGATACTGCTGATGCTACCCTTTCTCTTGGAAAAGTTTGGAGAAGTTGTCTCTGGTGCTATCAGCTCTGCAGGAAATGTTCCTGTCAACTGATCAATTGTGCTGTAAAATGAACCGTGCCACTGCTGTATTTTTATTGGAGAGGTGACACTGACAAATTTTGTCACAAGATTGGCTCGATTGCTGTTTCACCAGGAACTAGGAGTGCTTTTCATGTGAGAGTACCTCTCAGTTATGGATATCTTGTCATCTTTTTAGTTTTCGTGTCACAAAAATATAGGGTAACTACCTGCTTATGTGGAATTGTTAGTGGTTGAGGCTTTCTGACCTGCGTGGAAGAGTTACAGAAAAGGCTGAGGGACACACATTTTCTATAGACAATACCTGATCTTTTTCATTATTATGGAGTCAGGATTCCAGGGGAGACGATTATGGACCTTTTTGGGTCAGACCTTGTTGTGATAGATAGTGGTGTTCCCCAAAGTCAGTGTACCGGCACTGATTTACGGCTGGACCTCTTCTTGCCCGTATTCTTTTGTGGATGTGATTCTGTTGTGAATGTACTCCACTAACTGCCTGTTAGATATATTGGGATAGGTTACCAATGAACTTACTTCATGGCTGCTTTTAGAAAATGATGCATTTTTCAGACTATTTTTTATTACCTTTGTTCTCGCCTTTCTGGCAGATTGTGCTTTTGATGTGTTTGTAATCATGTCTTATTCCTTCAAGGAAGCACTTGCAATCTCCTTTCATGTCTAAGGCAAGCTGTCAGCTCTAGGGCTGGTATCAGTTTTGCACTCTTGTTTTGCCTAGTTTTAATTTAATTTTTTTTGGGAGGGTGGTGTGGGGNTCTTTGTTCTGTGATTAAGTATCCTGATTGGCAGATAATGGAATTGAACCACACTCCCTTAAGTGCAAGAGCTTGCTCATTACCCATTGCATCTGGCTGCATTTCATAGTATTATAAAAAGATTTTTATTTTGCCTGGGTAAAAAGAGCCAGTAATTGAATTCACACTAAAATATTTATTTTCCTACCCATCCTATCCAACACTCTCAGAGGGCTGATAGGCATGTGGTGCATAAAACTTTGAGATCTGTAACATTATTTAAAAAAAGAAAGTGGGTGGTTTTGATTCAGCTTTGATACAAAGTGGAAGATTTCTGGGTATTGTCTACTTTGAATTCAAAGTGTAACTTTAATTTTTTTTCCTGGATGCTGAAGCCAGTTGGGAGTGTTATGGTAATTTCAACAGGTAACTTGAAGGCCACAGAATTTTATCCAGTGATTCATGTCTTGCTGCATCTTTCGGGTTTGATTTGGCATCACTGTAAGTTTTGCTGCAGGCCACCTGGATGGCTTCTTAACGCTTGGGCACATATAGGCCATGTATTTCAGTGGCTTCTTGCCATTATTAACTAAAACCACCAGTATAAAGATGGTTTGTGAAGGACTAAGGCCATTTTTATTATGGAAAGCACTTAAGGCAGGTGTAAGGAGTTTGAGCAGAGAGTGGGACCTTCTCCTCATCTCTGATTCTCAGCACCACAGGATCCCACCAAAATCTCCTCTATGGTGCACTGGGCTCAAGTGTCCTGCTAATTCTGTCTGAAGATTAATTTTTATGACCTAGTTTGAAGTACAGAATTGGCATTTTTGCAACTTTTGGCAGACCCAAAATCCTGCCTCCTGCAAACAGTGGTGGGAACCAGCTCTGGAGCAGATTTTTGGCTGGCAGCTGAGGACATAATACAGGGATACACAGCAGCTGTGTCAGATCAGTCCAGAAACCTTTCTCGTCCAGAACTGTCTCCGCAACAAGGGCCCCTTGCAGATGCTCAGGGAGAGAGTTTGTAGCAAAAATAACATGTTTTTGAATGCCCCGTTACTTGGATGGCTTCCCGGTTTCTGGCGGACGCTGGCTCAGGAGCAGCCTAGGTCAGGGGTTGCAACCGGGATGCTCCGTTTAGTAGCACTTGAGAGACCTGGACTCCAGGAATTTGGCTAAATCCCTTTTTTAATCTGCTTATTCTTCGGCTTGTTGTCATATCCCATTGTGCTGTATGGAAGGAGGAGTACCTCTTGTTTCTGTTGCATAGTAATTTTCCTGGTTGCCCCATCTCACTAACAGGAAAAGCAGCAAATAATAGTTTCATATCCGTCTTTCCCACTACAAGTAAGCGCATCCCTCAGTATTTTTCCATAGAAGGAACATGGACATCAGCAATAACCATCCCTGTTTTAAAAATAAAACCTCCCTGTGGCTACTTGCAGAGCTGATAGGTCATCCTGAGGGATTTACAATACGATTTTCTTCTACCGTAGGTAAAGAAATCTTAGGTGTACAAAATGAACAATATTCTGAACTGCCTTTAAATTCCCTGTACTCAAAATAAGAAGCCCCAAAAATATTAAACGCTTGAGTCAGTTATTAGGGAGAGCATTTTTATCTGCCAGATCTTGATTTAAATTGAACATGTCATGTGGCATTAAACAAAATGTGAGTTGTATCTTGAAAGACAGCAGAACTCATAAATAGTGTAGCCATAAGCCAGTTGATGGCTTACTTATAACCCAGCAAATCTAATATCCTTCTTAGCTGTAGGGTATGTGATTTTTCTGTCTGTACACCACCCTATAATTGTTTGTTGTAGGGGATGGTGAATTTGCTAGTTGCCATGAGCTCATTTCTTGCATTAATGCAGTTAATATAAATATATTTTTAAAGATTCTTTGAAATGCCACTCATATTTTAAATTTTCTGAATATAATCTTCCAATGGCAGAGAGAATCTGTGGAGAAAATGTCTACAGGCCAAAATATTTATTGAATTACAGACTTTATCACTGAGTTTATTTAAAAAGATCTGTTTGAGGCTTCAGATTTTTTGGCATGTCTCAGAAAGATATACAACTACATATGAAATTTCTTGCAAAGTAAACTACCTCATTAAAAATGCCTTTATTGAAATACGTTTAGAAAGCTTTAAATATGAATGCCAGGAAAAAATATGTTGTAACCAGTCTGGCCTCTCTGTCGGAGAGGAGACAAAAAGTGTATTTCAGATGCAGTTGAAAAGATTAATTTGAAAAATAACATTATATGTATGCATATATAGATATACACATTTGAACTGAGATGCTCATTCAATCAAGAAATAAAAAAAAATGTGTAACTTCCAGTTATTTGACACACATCTCAACAAAACACTGGATATCATGGAAATAATTCCTTGAAATAAAAATAATAGTAATATTATGGTTTCTAATACTTCTGAAGAACAAACCTGAAAATATTCTGGTCAGTTCATAGGCCTTTCATAAGCACCAGTATTTGCTGACATGAGAAACTATTAACTGTTTTGCTGAAGCAGCTCCAAACTGTTTTACCTGGGAATGCCCATTCCATCCTTGCTCTTTGATGAATGGCGTATTACCCTTTGATTTATACCCGTGCCTGCATTCAGGTGTCATCAGAATAGGAAAGAAAAAAAAACAAATCAGAGTCACGTTTATTAATAAGGAGGAAACTATATAGCTGCTTGTTGGCTTTTACTCAGATTCCCCAAACCACTATCAGCATAAGAAGCAAAGTATGTCCGAAAAAGGGGCCAAATAAAGGTTTAGCACTGGCCGGCTGTCTGATAAATCTTCCCTATATTTATTTATCCTGTATTTATGCTGCTGTTGGCATCGCTGATCTCAGTTATACTGGGCAATATCTTGAAGCTCCAGAGGTGAATACAATGCAATAACCACTCTGACCTGTGTTCCTTCCTATTTGAACATTACTCAGACTCTCAAAACTATTTTAACATGAAATAAGTCTTTTTATCATCTGTGAATTTGTTTTATGAAAGTGAGTTTGTGCTTTAAATTTCAGTCTAATATGTTTACTCATTTTCTTAATATGCTACTTGAAATCTGCAAAGGAACAAAGGACACATGCCAAAAGTTTGAATTCAATGCTTTTTTAGTTGGTGTTGTTTTTTGAGCCATTATTCAAGTTGGACAGGTCAGGAGGGTCGAAGCTGCTTCTGTGTCACTTGCACTGCGATGCTGCAGCAGAGGAGAAGTCTGCAAATTATTAAGCATTTGGCAGTTGTTTCAGGCTATAACCACATCAGTCGTGTGATTAAGAGGAAGTGACAGGTAAGCAAAATGAGAACAAAAGGCTCATGCTGTTAACAACAAATGTCACCCTGTTGTACATACTGTACACATACACCGGTGCTCACTCTGTATGTACACCCAAGAGAAAGCAGATATGAGAGGGGGGGAACATCTGTGTATTGGCTGATAGGTGTTTATGCAGTTTTTGTGTTGTATACATCAATGTTTACCTCAGGTATGTGTTTCTGCATATGGAGACCACGGAATTGTGGCAGAGGTGGGAACAGTGTGCTGCAGATGGAGCCTTCCTGTGGCCCTCTGGCTTGTTTATTGGCTTGAAGTTTTCTGTACACGCATTTTTATTTTTTTTTCCTTGGAAAGGTATTTATCAAACTTTTTGAAAGGTTTTGCTTTTTGATTTTCTTACAACTTCTGAGCAAATCTAAGTAAAACATGAAGAATAAATACCAAGAGTAGAAATGACTGCCAGATTTTGTGCAGGGGGACATGGCAACCCTGGCTGTACATACGGAGTGGGGGATGAGATGCTGGAAAGCAGCTCTGCAGAGAAGGATCTGGAGGTTCCGGTCGACAGCAAGTTGAACAGGAGCCAACAGTGTCCCTGTCAGCCAAGAGGGCCAAGTGTGTCCTGGGTGCATCCAGCACAGCACTGCCATCCGGGTGAGGGAGGTGATTGTCCCGCTCTGCTCTGCACTGGAGCGGCCTCACCTGGAGCACTGTGTGCAGCTCTGGGTGCCACAGGATAAAAAGGATATAAAGCTACTGGAGAGTGTCCAGAGAAGGGCTACGAAGTTGCTGAAGGGTTTAGAGAGGAAGCTGTATGACGAATGGCTAAAGTCACTGGGTTTGTTCAGCCTGGAGAAGAGGAGACAGAGGGGAGACCTCATGGTGGCTACAGCTTCCTCACAAGGGGAGGAGGGGCAGGCGCTGATCTCTTCTCTTTAGTGACCAATGACAGAACCCGAGGGAATGACAGGAAGATGTGCCAGGGGAGGTTTAGGTTGGACATTGGGAACAGGTTCTTTACCCAGAGGGTGGTGGACACTGGAACAGGCTCCCCAGGGAGGTGTCACAGCCCCAAGCCTGACAGTGTTCAAGAAGAGACTGGACAATGCCCTCAGACATGTGGTGTGAACTGTGGGGTTGTCATATGCAGGGACGGGAGTCAGACTCAATGATCCTTGTGAACCTGCAGGTTTGGCTGGTCCAGCATCAACATCAGTGTGGTCCCACGTAACAGTGTTTGGGGTTGCAAAGAGACTTCAGTTTGTATTTTTAAAATATCAGAAATTCTATATATATAAATGTGCATCCGTATACACCATATCTGAATAGAAGTGAAAACATGAAAAAGCGGAGATGGCAAGATGGGCATTGAAAGTAAAGCCATGTTCAGGAGATAAGATGACCTAAGTAACATTAATTCCCTGACCATCTCTAAGCAGTACTGTCATGCACTGTTAATGGTTGCATTCACAGAAGAAGGAGTGGGCTGTAATGCTGGGGATACACAGGAGATGCTCTCATAAATCCTGAAGAAGAGTGGAATTTTACATCCTTGAGATGCCTGAGTTAAGTACATTTAGAAAATATATAAACTAGCTTGACCCCATCTCATTGTATTTCCACAGGTATAAAATGAAAATGCCATTCAGCTTTCCTGCTACCATATATAAAGGTTAAATCTATATATATCATTCACTTATAGACCCTTTGGAAGGAGGTTTCTTGTGTCAGTAACAGCAGTCAAAAGCTTTATGGTGCTGCTGGATAGGGTGTCTTAATTTCTGCATATTTACAGTAGTGAAATCACTAAAAGAGCCAACACCTCCCATTTTGCAAGTATTTAATGTGTGTGCAAACACTGGAGAAAGGGCTGTTGCTTTTATTTCACTTCCAAAAAATTACCTTCTTAGAAGTTTTCTTTTTGCGTTTTCTAGTCGAGTCGTGTGATCAGAAACTCAAGCCTGATGAAAACTCAAGTGGCCAAAGAGAAAAGCCCTCATTTCCCTAAAAAGAAACTGCGGATGTTTATTATTGGCAGACCTGCTTGCGGATGGTTTGAGCTGGCTCGGATGCCTGACGCCAAGGCACTGGAGCTGCTCAGGATACATTTCTGATTTGCAGTTGAAGTTATTAGCTGAGCTTCTCTTTATTTTGCTGGAACCAGTATTTTGCAGAGGTGTCTGACTCTGCAGGTTTGTGTCTTGGGATGCTGCATTGATTAATATTGTACAAGAGATGTGTATCTTTTTTTCTGCCAAGAGTACCTGTACAAGTCAAATATTAATGCCTAAGGTATTCTGTAAATAGCGTTCATAATCCTGCTCTGAAGCAACTTTCTGTGAAGCCATTTTCCACACTGTTTCTTAGAGAAAAACAAATACGCAACAGAACTCTGCAACTCCTTTACAATATTTCGTTTGCTAGCTTTCAAGCGTCATCCTGGGAGCAATGAGACAAGAAAAGAGTCTTTTCTTCCTTCAAGGTCTGCAGTGAACAGTGTAAAGCCACGCACAATGGATTTGGAAGAAGCTTTATATATTATGACAAGCGAGTGTATCTCCAGGGTGCTCTGCTGTTGTCAAATGCAGTTAGAAGCCAAATCATCCATTAAGTCACTCAATGTGGTAAAATTTCTCAGGTTCCTAGGGATGAAAAGCAGATGAAGAGACATCCATGACTTGGTTCTTACTGAATGCAATGAAGTAAGATCTTCAGCCTAAATTGTCACTATTAATTAACAGCATAATCTTGCAATGAGGGCCTCTGTGAATCCACAGAGCTTTGGGACTGTTGGGTGGAAGGAGTCTCACCATTTTAAGGTCATATACTCAAACTGTTCCAGCTGGGGGAAAAAAAAAAAAGCATATGTACTTCTTGCTCCTGGGGAGGTGTTCACATGGTTAGGAAATGCATGATTATAGTACTGTTTCTACACAGAGAGATTTTAATTTTTTTCTCCCCCCCCCCAGTTTTCTTCCTCCTCTATCTCATAGTTTCTCTTTTCTTACTAAGCCCTGAAATTCTTCCTTTCAAAATTTGCCATGCTAACCAAAGTAGGGGCTGGTGCTGTGGTGGTATTTCTATCGTGCTGAAAATTATTTAATGTTGATATATTAATACCTGCACTGATATACATCTGTACCTTCACCTTAACTTCTAGTATTAATTAAAAAATCGATGGATGGATTTTGAAAATAAGGAGAGTGAGCTGCCTTCTCAATCAGAGGCTAGTACTGCTACCGGTACTGGTACTTGCAATGCCTGCTGTCCGAGGGATAGTAAATATCTTCTTTAATCTTTATTTAATTTGCTGTCAGTGTGTGTACACTCATCTGGATACTTTTCATACCTGTCATCTACTGCTTAGACTATGCCTTTGACTTCAGAAGTTGTATTTTGTTAAGCAGCTTCCACAGGAAAGGGATACATTTAATAAAAAAGAGATTGCAAAGTTAATTAAGGATGAGAAACAAAATAAAAAGAAAGTGCAGCAGCTTACTTAGGAGACAGAGAGAGGACACGGGGTGATCCCCAGTGTGTCTCCTCTCAGGTTGCTGCAAGACACCGTCTCCAGCAGTAAAATGCTTGTAGCTTGCTTCACGTGACATCCAATTTTGCAAGGTCTGATGACAAGCACAGAATTAACTTGGGCTGCTGCCATAAGGATGCCTGGGAGCTGCTGCCCAGTTCCAGCAACACGCCAAGTTATTTGCCCCATCTTTTGAGAAACAGAAATAGCTGTCAGTGCTGGTATTTCAAAGAGCACCGATAAATTCAGGTAGAAACTGAACAGACATTTTGGTAGTTTCCATTTTATCTGAAGTTAAATGTGACTTAAGCGTTTTGTTTTTTTTTATTAAACCTGGGTCTCTGAAGACAGAGAGGAAATACATAAGATTTTTATTACATTTGTTAAGGTACTCTTTAAAATAACACAAACCAAACAATCTCATGTTTTTCTGTGGTGGGATGTTTCTGTTGCCTGTGAAATTCTAGTGGTAGCATTTAATTCTATTGAAGACTGTGATGTGACTCAGAAGTCCTATGAAATTATTTTGTTTTCAGTTTTACAGGACTGTTCTGTAAAAAGGATTACATCTAAGAGATACATGCTTTGGAGAAGATCCTGTCCTCAAGTAACTGTTCCCATAGGTGCATTTCTGTACATCACCCAAATATAATTTGCTCTTATGATCTGGGGGGTTTTTAAACAAAAAAGTCAAGCCTCTTATCCTAAAGAATAGTGGAAAGTAATCCAAAAGAAGACCTCGTAATACTTTTTGCATCCACCCTAATGAATCCTCATTAGGACTCTCTGCTGTGATGTTATTCTGATTGGCGGGAAATTGGTGGAGGAAATCACTAGTTTTCAATCAACATAATTGGTTGCTCGGGAGGTTTGAAATCTAGAAAAATGGCATTGCATCTTCTGTAGCTGTGTTAACAGATTTTTCTGGACTAGCAAAAGAAACTGTTGTCAAGAATTGCATGTTTCCAAAAATATTTACACTTCCACTTCAGATTCTCTTCCCTTAAATCAGCTGAGGCACAGAATGGCTGTGCTGGACCTGGGCATAAAATATTTTTGCATTGCTGTGCTTCCCAAGCACTTATCACTTTGAGCTGTCCACTCAGGTGTGAAGAGAAGTTTCACTACCCACCTTCTAAAATTATAGTTTCCATCTATTAAACAGAAGAGGCTCAAAATCCTTTTGAGAGGATAAATAGCACAGAATGTTTTGATTCGTATCTATGTGCTGGAAATTTCACACATCAAGTAAAATACCATGAATACACCATTATTTTCACAGCTGTGTGAAAAAGGAGGCAAGAAGATCTTGTTGCATAGAGTTAATTTCTGCAATTTCACAGCTTTTTGTTTTGCAAAAAAATCAAATCCTGCCATCAGAGCAGAGCCCATGGTAAACCGAAGGGCAAAATGGAGATGCTCTATAAAGGTTTGTCAAATCTCCTTCTGGAGATTTGAACTCTTGGAGTTCAAGGATTCCCCAGCCAGAGCTCCTTCTCAGAATTGGATCTTTTGTCTTTTTTTTTCAGGCTCAGCACTTCTCCAGCTGTAAGGGGGGGGAAGGTGTCACAGAAGGGGAGAAGCAAAGTATCCAGAACAGAGTTTCCCACCAGAAGGGATTTTTCCCCTTTCCCATCCAATGACTCCAGGACCTGAGTCCTCACCAAAAAAAAGGTATATATGCATATATTTGTTCAGGGTTGTTAACATAACCACTTTCTTCACCTTTTGCTCTCAGTTGCCTTAATTTCCTTTTCTCCTTGATCTAAGCCAATTTAGGATTGCAGCAAGCATGTTCTTTCCTGAGGAGTAGAAACCTGACCTTGTTTAAACTTTGGCATTGGCTTCAAAATTCCCGGAATGTCAATGAGGGTATCTCAGTATTTCTGCCCCTGTGGCCAGCAGAACACAAAAATTGCAAGGATAATGCAAAATCATAATTAAAACTAAAAGAGAACTGAAATTTAGTCAAAGCTCAGAAAACTTTTCAGTAAAGTTTGTATTTTTATGGGCTTGTTATTTTGTTCAAATCCATTTTCTTCTTTTCTGTCACATCTCAAGACTTTTTAATAAGGAATCACCGTTTCTTTTCCCCCTAATTTAAATTCTGCTCTACCCATTTGGAATATTAGGTATGGCTTAGCAGTGAAATTATTTTAATGATGTGGCTGAGTGCTCATATATATTCAGGCAAGCAAACATAAAATGGTCATTCTTTATATTAAGGGTCTATAGTTTAGAAAAGGCAATAAATGATAGATTGAAGGCACAGGTGGCTGCAATAGTGGGGGGATGCATTACAGAGGTTATTAGCTCATCAGTCGAAGGTGGTGGAACAGCTGCAAGTCAAACTTACAAGCAACCTTCAGAATGACTGGACTGCATAATAACTGATTAACTATATGTTAACATGCAGATTAACTCTTTATCAGCTCTTTATGAAATACATATGAATGGTACTCAAATAGGAAGTGTGGCTGTAAAAGGAGACATGAAATTTCCTAATGAATGGCACTTTATTGTCTCTTTTCTTTAAATCTTGAGTATGATTTGCAAGGGTGCATGTACTGCCTGAAATTTAAGTACTGTTTTCAGAAGTGACATTGTGTGGTGTTTGTCTCATTTCCAGTCAGGATTAAACTCCTTAATCTCTTGGAATATGTTGCTGTGATGTGTCGTTAGACAGTGTACGTTTGAAGGTCATGGCTTTTCTAAGGAAATATCTAATGTACTAGCCAAGGATCTGAGCCACAGGAGGTGTCTAGGGAGCAGCAAGGGACATAGTGAAAGAGCAAGGACTCTGCTTGTCTTGAGGAGGAGAACATGACCGGACTGTGGAGGCATCGGCAATTGTGGAAGGGCATTGCTTGAAGCTCCAGAGAGGCCACGGAGCAATCACTGCAGGGAGGGCTGGAGCTAATGCTGTATTTTTGCAACCACATTTTGTTCTTCTTGAGAGGTGAGAGTTATCGCCATACTCAGTTATACCAAAGCTTTGTTGAATTGGCCAGGGCAAATGCTTGTGGTTTTTGTTAAGGGGTAGTTTATTTCTCACAACTTTTGATCCATGTCCCTAAGAACCTCGTATCCACATCTTTGAAACCCCTCCAGGGATGGTGACTCCACCAATGCCCTGGGCAGCCTGTTCCAATGCCTGACAACCCTTTCCAGGAATAAATTGTTGCTAATATACATTCTAAACCTCTTCTGGTGCAACTTTAAATATTTCCTCTTGTCCTACCACTTGCTACTTGGGAGAAGAAACCAACACTCTCCATGCTCCAACCTCCTTTCAGGCAGTTGCAGAGATCAGGAGGTCTCCCCTCAGCCTCCTTTTCTTCAGGCTGAACCCCCCAGGTCCCTCAGCCGCTTCCCATCACACTTGTGCTCCAGCCCCCTTACCAGCTCCATTCTGTTCTCTGAACTTGCTCCAGCATCTCAAGGTCTTTCTTGTCGTGATGATACCATAAAATCAGCAAATTAAGGGACTCTTAAAACTGCGTTTTAAGGTATTAAAAAAACCATTTCTTATTCAGTGCTGGGGCTCGACCAGGGGTGTCCCTCCATAGGTCTGCTGCCAACCAGTTGGTTATACATGGCTTTGACAGAAAAAAATTACATATTCCTTACAATTCTTGACAACCATTAACATATTCTA
Source organism: Pampusana beccarii (assembly GCA_013399365.1). Classification (NCBI taxonomy): domain Eukaryota; kingdom Metazoa; phylum Chordata; class Aves; order Columbiformes; family Columbidae; genus Pampusana; species Pampusana beccarii. The sequence goes on from VWYH01009160.1 coordinate 275,525, forward strand.
CACTATTCTAACACAAGCTATCTTTTAAGCAATGCTAAGCAACATTCACATGTTTCTCAATTACTTCTCAGTTAAAATTTGTGTATTTCTCAGTTACCTGTTTTAAAATAATATGTCGTAAATCTACGTCAATTTTACGTATGGGTATGATTAGTAAGTACAAAGATTCTACGGTTACAAGGTCTGCTTATACAAAGAGTCTATGGTTACGAAGTTGGTTGATCTTTAATGCTTGCTACCTTAATGTGAACTGTGAGTTCTATAATTCCTTAAAGTACAGTCTAATAATTAGAAATACAGGTATCAGTGTGGTGATCCTGCCACTGCTCTTGCTGCCATTTTGAGCCCTGAGGTGAGGTGCCCAAAACTGACCCTGGGATTCGAGGTTTGGTCTCACCAGTGTCCAGTACAGGGGGATGGTCACTGCCCTAGTCCTGGTGGCCACACTATCCCTGATACAAGCCAGGATGCTGGTCGACTTTTTGGCCACCTGGGCACTGATGCTAATAACTGCCAAGAGCAAAGTCAGAATGAAAGGTGTAGGGCTAAGAAAACACAGTAGCTATTTTCTCATCCCCTGTACCTTTCCTTAGGGTTTGGTGGGAGAATTTGTGGGTTTCTCATCTTGTGTCTAATTGCTGCGCTTTGGAAAAGTGGGCACGGAACAACTTTTTTTTTTTTTTTTTTCTNTTTTTTTTTTCTTGTGAAATAAGAGTGTTTCTTGTTGTGACTTAAACCTGTGATTTTTATCCTCTCCACCCTGGAAGTGGAGAACAGATTACTCTCTTTTTTTCTGCAACCTTTTATGTACTTGATTACTGTTGTTATACCTCCCCTTAGTCTTCTGTCTGCTTTTAGTAGCTGTCCTTGTTTCATGGCTTCATTTTTTCCAGTAATGAAGAAAATTCCCTTACATTAAGTGGCTTTGGGTGAGGCCCCTTGCTCAATAAAGCTCTGTACTGAAAACATCGTTTTAGTAGTTCAGATGTTGTATATTAGGGTGACAAGCACGCGTGATTTAAAATCATGCTTAATGGGCAAAAGTGCCATTTGGAATAAAGAAGGTTATATCCAGGCTGTTTAGAATCCTTGTTTCTCTTCACTTATCCAGTCTTATTTTCTCTATCAGTGTACCACTATTTATGGTTCTTCAGCAACCAACACTGTAACCTTTTAAAAATTATCATAAATAAAAACACCCAGTCCACAAGATCAGCTGGTCGGAGCCAATGCAGCCAGACCCATGTTGGCAGATCCCAGGGTACGGAGGGATTTGCGACATGGCAGCACCTGGCAGCCCCTGCGAGAGAGCGGCTGATGCGGTGTGGGCATTACCACAGTGATGGTGATCACGGCCCTCGCCTTGAAAAAGCCTCAGGGAGGGCAGCGATGAGTTGCTGCCCACCAGCTGCTGGGAGCTGAGACCAGCATGTGAAGCAAGTGAGTACCACCCACACTGTGGTACAGCAGAGTGCAGAGGTTGTCAATTCCTTGCTCGTTAGACCATCTCAACTATTGCC